>DWLS01001261.1:0-22777 GCA_018246255.1 Pachliopta kotzebuea | reverse complement strand
GTCCAGCTCCAATTTGCGCAGGATCGGGTAGGCCGCCACCGCGTCCGGGAAGAATACCCGAGTGGTAGAGGCCGTCGAACCTTCCATATACCGCCTATTCCATTCGTCAAGCGTGTTCAGCCTAAGCTGCCGCTTGACGAATGAAACAGGGCAGTCCTCATCATAGCTTCCTTTTGGACACAAATCGCCTAATTCATTTCTCGAATCTTAGAGGATAGTGAAAGGCTTTCTTCTTTATTCCCCCAGGCTACCTAGGAAAAATTAGGTTAACTGTTATAATTTAGGTTAAAAAATTCTATCATGACTTATGCTTAATTATATAGTAGTCAAAACGCTGCACAGGATTCTTTATAATTATCTCATTAATTTTTGTACTATTTAATACATTAACGAAACAAAAGAATTAGTCGACTATTTTATACAATGATCTGACATTTGACCTCAAATTCATATCAAAAGATAATCAGACTGAAAATGAAGATTTGTTCCAGTAAATATTGGCACCTGGCTTAGAAATGGAGGGTAGTCACGACAAACAGAAATCTTTACTACTACCTAAACACTACCATTTACGTGAACCACCAGAATTGGTAACTACTCCAGTATATTTTAATCTGTGTAAAGGTATCATATAGGTGGTGAGGTGGGCGCTTTATTTCATCTTAACGAGTCAGCGGCTTGATGGCTCATTGTGAACTTTTTGCAAACATTCCCGGCTTCGATCCCGCGACTTCGGCCTTGTACCGACCGCGTCGGCCGCAACAAAAACCGGCGACCAGTGAGGTCCCCGAGATCCCCGAGGTCCTGGAAACGAGTTTGTTATCGCATACGAAAAATCTTACAGACTTAAACAAATGTATTGTTAAAGAGGATTTCGCATGAGATTGCTGATCATGTTTTTATACAGATTCCTTCAGATGATCTCTCATATTGAAGATCATCTATAAGACCACCCGAAGGTCTAAATGGTATACATTAGTGCGTTCTAATTCAAAAAGGGTCCGATCATCAGGGAAATGTCCTGATTATTGGATAAATATTGTCAGGAATGTAACTACTAAAGTTTAATCAAACTTTCTTCAGCTTCTCTAATTATAGAAGCACTTATCATAACCATCATCATGTAGCAGTCTATTGTTATTATTCATCATCATCATAGAAACCTCTTGACTCATTGAAAGCTGAACTGAAGCTAAACTCTTATAATAAGTCTATTTATTTTTTCCATTGTTGAAATTCTTCTCCCTCAAAGCCATTTATCGGACATTGTTACTAAGTTGTTAGTCGATGACGAGTCTATTTAAATTGATTTTAGTTTTCAATCTAGCGATATCGATTCCACCATAAATAACGTGCAATTACCAATGCTCGGTGTGTCTGACCTTCAACTTTGTGCCGGCGCATGCGCGACGGCAAAAAGTAGACTACGACGCGCGCGCCTTCCCACAACGTAATGTCTTCATTTAAGATAATTCCATCTTGAATGCCAAGCGCGAGTTGTACAGATAAAGGCAATATTTATTCTCTTATTGGAATGTATAACCAATATAAATTATCTGTCTGTTTGTTTATGGTAATCTTTAGACAAAGAGATATAAGGCCCTACAGATAACCTATTATTTGCATTTTGAAAAAAAAGCATACGTCATTGTAATGTATATTAATTCATGAACCAAAATATCATTCTTGTTTTTGAATAAGTTATAGTCTAGTTCTAGATACAATATTTACGTTATATATACTTTTAATCAAACTATGTTTAAAAATCTTTAAGACAAAACAGTAAGTTTACAACAAATTTGTATCTAAATTTCCAAAAAACAAGTTTTCTATTGTGTTGTTTTTTACTCTGTATTAAAAACAAATATTGTCTTTAGTAGACTATTGTAGATCCTAAAATAAAAATTTACAAAATTACATAGAGATAACAATAATTATAGAATTAATAATACTAATGGACGGCCTTTGTATTAAAATCTGTATGTAATAATAAAGTATTATCTTCAACATTGTTTTCAAAACAAACGAATACAATTAGCGACGGAGCTTTCGTTACTGCGGAAGTGAGTGTTGGAGCAATCACGGCCAGCCACTGTTAATTAATATCAAGTGAGGCATTTCAAATTAAGATGTCCGTACAGATTTGGCGTCCTACAATATTAATTGATGGAAATTTGCTATTATATATTACGTATGTTGTTTTTATCTATATTTTGATAAAACCAATGGTCATGGTAGTTTCTCTGTATAAAAGAGTGTTATATGTATACGGTCTAACAGTCAATGTGCCTTATTGGAGTCATTAAAGACGCTTCTATCTCTTCATCATCAATTGATAAACGCCCATTGATGGACATAGATCTCCCCCAAAGGTTTACATGCCAATTAATCCTGCCTGGTCTACACTCTAGCGGTTTCCCGCGACCTTCACTAGTCGGTCCATTTTGTGGGAGCCTTTCAGCACTGCATTTACCAGTACGCGGCCGTCATTCTAGGACCTTAATGTGACCTCGACCGTCAGTCTTTCCAGCAATGTGTCCTACCCATTACCAGATAGTTTTTCCACGAATCCCCTCATTTTTGATATGATCGCGTAGAGATACTCTATCTCTTATATATTTGTAATTAAACTGGTTGGTTCATTTGCAAAAATAAATTAAAATAACAGAAGTTCGTGGTGAGTTCAAAGAGATTTTTGCATTTCTGACTACAATTGGGCCATTAAATTACACTGGTTTTCAATCAGATAAAACTCCATAAAAGACAACCTAAAATCAACAAAACTTTCTCATTTTAAAAATAATTGTTATTGTAAAAGATGATTTATATGAGACGGGTAACATTTTAAATGATCACGATGAATGATCAAAAATGACGAAGCAAGATGAAGAGTAGTGACATCGTCACGCAATCTGTAAGCGCAGATTCCGTCAAATCTTCAGCGTTGAAAATTTACAAGTCCTCCAAGTATTTCCAAAACATGGCGGCGTTTCATCGTTTAAGTGGCTTCTGTTGGAATGGGCCATTAATGAAATTCCGTTGATGTTGTCTGAACTTCACAGCGGAGCACAGTTTAATAGCTTTTGTGATCTTTATATTTATCTGGACAGACCTCAGAGCCAACGTTACGTTAAAATGCTACCAGTAATAATATGGAAATTAAATGTGACGAAACAAAGGAAAGATGGAGAAATAAAGAAAATTAAAACTAATTTTCATAGTATGTTATAAATATAAAAAGTAGTTTTTGGCTCTTTCGATTAATGTTTCCAAAAGATTATTACTTGTCATTCGCTCCCAAAGAACGACTTCGAGATATTATGACCTTCCTGATATTAGAAGATATTCTGGTTTTTGGAGTTTCACAGCTGAGATTACCATCATTACCAGAATTTATATGCCCAATAGCTTCACAAGCTTCTTCGTCACCAGTAACTGTTTGATGGAACAAAAGTTCGTTGAGATATCTACATAGACGTTCTCTCGCAATTATGATCTCAGCTGTTTCCAATTTTTTTTATAAAAATAATACTTTCCGTGTTCACGTCAATTAAAGGCGTGTTCAGCAGCATGCAAGCGATGACAGGCGAACGAGCAGCGCTGAAATCTCATCGGCGCTGTTTTATTTGGGAGCGCCGCTGCGAAACGAACAGTCGGCCAATTGTTTTCCATTCGCTTGTAATTGACTTGTGGTGAACAGTCAATAAATGTTTTTCACAACGAATTCGCTTCCATAACAAAAAACCTGCTGGCAATTTTTTTCTGCACGACGTCAACATTTTGTCAGGAACAGATAAAATGGCGCCGCGTATTAATAATTAAGCTTCATCAGCTATAAAAAGCGCGTCTCCGGAATGATGTACGATATTGTGTAATTCATAGAAAGTCCTGTATAACATATTCGGAGCATGTAACGTTTTCATTAGCCTTGATTAAGGTACCCTTAAGTTAATTAAGTTTGCGTAAAGGGATGTTACCCTTTTGAAATATTGCTCGTACTGATTGAGAAACTACATTGATAATACAAACAGTAAGACATGATATATCTATCAGAGATACTTCATTTGTAGTATTGACACTTGGCTAAGGTTCCATTTGATTATTAGTAATAATCATAAGCTATGAATAATACTCATTCGTATTAATTTTAATGGGTGTAGAAACTTCCTTTCTTGATTTAAATATTGTTTTTAGGCAACAAATTTATCGATAGTTGGAATATACTCATAATCTGACAAGCATCATGTTTTAATACAAAAATATTTAGATTATAAATAAAGCAACCTGTGTCCGTGTATGTATTCTAACCTTAGCCCCTGCAAATCAAAAATTCCTTTTAACCCCAACACTTCACTGTATCGAGTGGCAAAATATTGTCCCTCCTACCCTCCTGAATATTAAAAGCGGAGCCCTTTATTTAATGTGCTTTAAATTATTCAGCCCCCAGTATATTGACCATACGCATACGTAACGTATACACAACTCCAGGTCCCCAGCTCCCTCCATTTATTAAAGGTCTAGTAACGATGGTTGAAGCATGTACTTACTTATCCTTACTTGTTGACTAATCTGAGAGTAATACGTAACTTTGTTGATGAGTACAGTTTTCATTATAGAATTAAGTAAATTGTGAGAAGGTAAATTATTGAAATTAAGTGTAAGTAGATGGATAGATATTATAACTTCTATGTAGTCTTCTTTCTGTTATGAAGTTATGTGATCTTTCTTTTTTATCGGGTTCACCAATTATCATCTTCTCTGTTTCGCGCTTGAAATATTACGTATGAATTTATTGAGATTTTTTCTGTCCGCAATTATGAGCCTTTTTTGTTCTATAAAGGCTATCCGCTAGAACACAGAAAACAAAGAAATATGATATTGGAAACGACGAAGCACTCATTAAAACTACATTAATTTTGTGGATATGTATATGAGAATATATTAATTAGGTACTTAAGTGGGTGTAAGAGATCCTACACAACAACTTACAGAACCCAAGCCAACCTCACTTTCTCGTGTTGCACCCTGCTATTCAATAAAGGGAGACTCTGGATCCCTACTAACCTGCAATAGGCCAGTGTGATGGGAGACTGTCCAAATCCTTCCCCTATCGGGAGAAGTCCATGTCCAGTAGGCGTCTATTGGCAGATGAAGAAGAAGTAGGCAGATATACAGGTGTTAAACCTCTGTTGCTGGAGACCGTCTAGATAGGTACAACCACAACTAACATTGCATCAAACAAAGAGTACTGTCCAAATATTTTGTATTCCGGTTTCACAAGTCTTGTAAGCTAACGCTAAAATTACTGGGGTAATGAGACTTAATATCTCATATTTTGATGAAAAGCGACATGTGGTGCTATGTATACCATCTTAATCAACGCTACATTACCTATAGCGGTACGTGCCTTAAAAACTTCAAAAATATAGATGTTCAGGACTATTAATAATCTCTGCCATTTATTAACTGCTGTATAATTGGATATCTTTATTATTCTCTTTTATGCAGAATATTGCAAGAACAGTTTTTAAATCGCTTGCAGCTGAAACGCGAAACAGAATTCAAAATTGCATCAAACGGAAAAAAAGGGGCAAAGCAAATATGATATCATGCGAATGAACGAAACTCGCAGCTACCCGCGGGAGAGGTTTTCAAGGATTTGGAGCAATAAAAATAAAATAAACGGCCCGTTCCATATTGCATTACCCTCATTTTTGGCAGCTGTGAACGTTACCGGCTTGTCTTATATTCTCTTTATGCCGCCACAATACGCTTGTAGCTCAAACGGAAAATCTTTTAAAACCTTCAACCTCATTTTCTAAATGAACGTTAACAACAAATAAAATTAAGGTTACAATTTTAATTTCATACACAATATAATTTTTATTTATTAATGTACATAAAACTTTATTAGCATACAAAAAAAGTTACGAAAAAGCAGACTTATACCAAAAGTCATTCTCTTCCATACCATAAGATTGAGCAGAGAACATAAGCGTGTGTTAGTATCTAATATGTAGTTACATTATGTTATATGAATAATAAACATATTAGATTATTATAAAAGTAATAAATAAATAAAAACATCTTCCACTCTTCTTGTCTGTATATTTAATTTAAAGAAAAATGGGTAAGAACATCGCGTCCAATTATAATCTAAGCAGTTGTATGACTTATTATAAAGGCTTGGCATATCTAGACCAAAACTCTGAATTGTGTTTTTAGTTGTAATATATACTTCTAACAGCGACCGGGCTGAACTTGCCCACAATTATATTATAAGTTAAGTTATTTAAGTTCATTCGCTATAGCATATTATGGGTAATAAAGGGTTTATCTATCTTCTTTTAACAGTTTTTATCTTTAATGTTACTTTCATTAGAGCGATTGATATAACAACATTATAATAATGATATTATGATATATAATTTGAAGCTAAGGTTTCCTGAATCTTTAGCTCCAAGCCATAAACTGCTGTACTTACCCACATTTAGATTTCCTTTTATTCGACGAGACTGGCAAGGGTTCATCTGATGGTAAGTGATACGCTTGCCCATAACAATGTAATGCTGTTTAAGATAGTATACATAGAATCACATTGCGCTCGTCGCCTTGAAACGTCAAGTCTTGAGTCTTATTACCCCAGTAATTACTTTATCATACAGTACCCTTGAAACTGGAACAGTACTGCACAGCATGTGTAGTGTACCACAGTGGTAGTAGAAACAGGAGCTGTCGTGATACCTACCACCAGTAAAGGTAGAGTAATAGATTATAAGTTTAATTATCCAAGAGTTGATCTATCTTGTAGCAAGGGTAAAGGATACAGTTTTAAATATTATACTACCGATTAAGGATTTTGCGATGATCAATCAATTAGTATATCCTCAGCAATATCTTGAAGGCAACATTTCATATTATTCATGAAGCTTGTAGTCGCTTTCTATGCGGTTATATTGTTATGTCCCACTTGGCACCACGACAAGTCACGGACGGACGTCTTACAATATCAATTTGATTAATGATGATCAAGTATTGCTCCGTAGTGTACTATTCAGCTAATTATTAAGGATTTATTACTAGTAATTTATTTCAATTTTATATAAATATTACACACTGTGATTATTACATTGAAGACAATCTAATCAACAGTCCAAGTTGTAGTGTGTTCCGGTTTAAAATACAAGTTAGTTACTTAATCTTAAGACAGTGTTTAAGTTTGCTTGTCAAGAGTTACTACTAAAAAAGAGAGATATTACAAAACTACTTAATAGTAAATTACTGTTATGGAAATGTCATTCAACCAAAATGAAATTACTGGAGTAACCAGACTTAAGACCTCACGTCTCAACATAAAGATAATTTAATAAAAATGTGCCTAAAGGATCCCACACAAAAACTCACGGGACCCAAGCCTGCTAGTTAACAAACCAGGCACTGGCTCCCTGCCAACCCACATTGAGCCAGCATGGTAGGAATGGCCAAATCACCCCATTCTTGGAGAAAGCCAATGTTCATCAGTGGACGTCTACGGCTATGATGATCGTGAATTTAATATAAAAACATTGAATTAAATGTTATTTTTTTATTCCTTACTGTTGTGTATTATACAACTGAGTATAGCTTACTCTTTCACCAAAGTTAGCTGGTAAGAAACTCAATAAACTCGGCTCAATTTTATTTCCATTATCATCAGCCGGCAAACGTCCACACTTGAACATAAACCTTCTACAGTATCGAGGGTATTTTGGCCATCTCCAACCACGTTGATAAAGTATGGATGTGGAGTCAGAGCATCGTTTGTTGATTAGGAAAGTGTAAAGTGACCAGGTGAGGATGGTTTTTCTTTTCCTTTTTAATCGCCTTTCTCCGTAAAGTGAGACAGTTAATTGTGCTTTATACTTTTCTTTCCATTTTTCTACCTTCCAACTTTTTCCTAACTTACAGTTCATCTTTTATTCTTCCATTTTTCATTATTAAACACTTTTTGTTTACTCTTCTCGTAAGCATCACTTCGCATATTTCCGACGTATATTTTACTTTACGGGGTGAGGTTGGTTAGGGTGACTTGAGTTGTTTTTTCATTTCATTCGCAGTTGCTTTACGTGTACGTATATTATAAAAGAGAATATTATTAACAAATTAATAAAATCATTAATGTTGATGTTAAAATTGTAATAGTAAAAGCTTTAGATTTATATAATGCTAACAAAAGCACAAAACACGGTGTACGCGGTAATGTTGGACGAGAATTGAATAGTTTCAATACAAACAGCGAATCGGGCGCCGCAATCAATTACAAGATACAATTGCACCGGCGGCGGTAATGTGCCGCCGTTTAATAATGTATGGGCGCAATAATTTAATATTAAATTATGAATATTCAGTGAACAATGGGAATAATGAAATATTTCTTCTCCGTGCGATGGGGGACGGGGTCCAAACGCAATTATTTACGCCTTATCGCATACTTTTAAGTCTTCGTATAGAATGTTAATTCTGTAATAGATCACATGAAGTAATAAATTACTGTTAAATCGTATAATTTAAATAATTATCATATATGAAGAGATATATGTTATTACTATATTCTACATCTTTATAAATATATTTTAATGTATATAGATATATATCATGCCTTATGTTCCGAAGGACTTTTATCACATAGTCCAAAGGGAATCTAGTGGGAGTTAAGAGGCTGAACTATTCACTTATTGATTTTAGAAGACAGATCAATAAAATGAAAACAATAATATTAATTAAAAGTATAAATATATTTTTTTTGTAATCTTCGGTGTATCTATTATCATTGTCGTATATCAACCTGTTGCAGTTCACCACTGGACACTTATTGATCGGAGATCGTCTAAGTAGGTACCACCACAGTTGCCAAACAATACTGTAGAAACATTACTGTGTTCCAGTTGAAAGGATGCTATATGCTATAGATTACTTCGGTAACTTGTCTTAACATGTTAGGTCTTAAATCAACAAGCGCAATGTGGTTCTGAGTGTACCATTTTAACCAGCGTCAGGTTATTGGCAAGCGCATGACTTACCTTCAGGTGAAAAATATTGTTTCGGTTCACAAAAAGCTGCAATTTTGTACATGTTGGGTAAACATCTTAACTATCATTTAAGTGTTATTTACAATCGTAGAAGTACAATGAATCATGACCTTTATAAAAATAAAATTAATAAATGCTGGTCTAAGAAAGGCCGATTCTCTCGATATAAATATTGGTCAATTTCCGGTTGGTCGACCAGACCCGGAAGTCAAAAATATGCATAATTATGGTACTTAGTGACATTCGGCACCACTTCCGGTTGGTCGAGCGGAACCGGATATGGCTAAGAACCATCTCCGTACCCACCTCAATATTAATGCCAAGTTTTATTTTGGCCGACGTTACTGTTTGGCCACAGCGTGACCGCAACAAAAGTCTTATACACATACACACTTGACTAAATCATATTCAATGCTAAATTGACAATATTAATTATATTCATGTAGAATTTAGAGCATGAAAAATTTCATATTAAAATTTTTATTCTTTCAAGTACGTACACTATATTTATATTTGTTGGTTATGATACCTTCCATTTTTTATATCACTAAGGTAGCAAATAAGCATACGGCCAATGACACCCTACCATAAGAAATTTCAGAAACGAAAGTGGTTCATGTCATGAGAACATCTGCAATATATGAGAATCTTAACATAACCTCAAACTTGTCCTAGCTTTAAGACTGTTCAAATTTGAAATGTAATGTTAAGGTGCTAGTTATACCTGAGAAGCCTTAACCCTTCTTGGCATGATTTATTTTATAAAACAAACAGCAGAATGACAAGTTCAAATCCTGGTAATTAACAGTGATGTTAGTTTTTTTTTGACAACTGCGTTACGTTGTACGCTAAGGCGTTGTAAAAAGTTGCCAGCAGCAACAAATGTAAAGTAGACAAATAGACTGGTTTTGTGTACCCTTTCACCAGCATTAAATGTTATGATGGAAATTTCTATCATCATGCAAAGAAGGGTTAATTGTTGTTATATATATAATAATGATGATCTATGCTGAATAAACCTTTATATAGGGATCTATAACAGAGTATACTTTAAAAGATCATTTAACAAATTATTAACTAGAGTAATTTGTTTTCCGCCAAGAGATAGTGTTGCTTATAAAATTAATTAGATAAAAAATACTTGCAAACTTAAATACAGTTACTTTAAATAATAGCAAATTTACTACTACGTTTCTGTTAGTTTTTTTAAATAGTATAATAGGTATCCCACACAAAAACTCATAAGAACCAAGCCAGCTTCACCTGCTCGTGGTACACCCTGCTAGTCAACAAACGAGGCTATGGCTCCCCATCAACCCACTTTGGGCCAGCGTGGTGGGAGATGGTTCAAATCCCCCCACTGTCTAAGGTGGCCTATGTCCAGCAGTGGACGTATATCGGCTGCTGATGATTATATTTGTTTACTCAAATTTCAAATTTGCTAGACAATGTTAAAACTTCTATTTTCTATTAAATATAATGAATTGAAATAGTAGTAGTTTACATTTTCCTTGCCATTGATTGTAAGTTTAGTTAAGTTAATTAACCTTAATATAATGTAATTAATAAACAGTTTATCAATCTTTTAACTGTTTTAGATAAATCAAAAACATAAAAAAGATCAAATTATTTTTTTTAGTGCAACTATAACCTATAACACATTTGAACCGTAAATAGTAGTTTCTATCAAATTTCATCAGCCGCGTATATACGTTTACTAAAATGTAGGTAATGTCATTGCAAATTTGTCTAGGCTTGTGTGTTGTTTTTCACCGTATTTGTGACCATCTTTTCCCAACTCGATACTTATATTATTGCCACCATTAGTTAACATATGATAAACTTTAATCATCAAATACATCAATCGCTTTCTTTACGTTACATATACCTTCTTACGGATCTCTCTTTTTGTTTATTAATTCATCCCTTTCGACTCTTTGCAAAGGCTCCACATAACATCAGCGCTGCAGCATTAAGCTTGCAGCAGATGATGAGTGGAGGCTTATTCAACACCATAACGCAATACCCTGTATTATTATTATTATTAATTTATTTCTATTATGTGCATGTTGAATAAAGCTTTCTTTCTTTCTATTTGAATAATTCAACTTCTAGCTTAACTGAATCCACCCGCAACACCTTAACCGTGATGTCCTTTAAAAGGTTTGCGAAAGCCTAGCAAAATGTACCGACTGTAAATCGGAAAGAAAGCCCATCTATAACCATTAAAGGCACTACGTCTAAAAGCAAAGTACTTACTTAAAGTGCTGTCGTTTATAATTTCACCTCCTTCGCACCCTGAGAGACATTAATTTGTCACTTGTTTGGCGTCGCCTCTGACTGCATTTACTTAAAGTGCCATTGCTTCGATAGCGGATACGACGTAAAGCGACTCAAGTATATCTTAGCAATTTACTTTAAAAACTTATCATCATAATTATCGTCAGCCGATAGACGTCCACTGTTGGACATAGGCGTCTCCTAATAACGGAGAGATTTAGGTCCTTTCTCACTACTAAACACCAGGATAGCCAGACTTAGAGTCCGTTTTGTGCAGTCTAATTTCGCGGATACTACCACAATAGCTGGATACAACTTACCCTTCATCATCATTCGATAGATGTCCACTGCTGGACATAAACTCTCTCTAATAATAGTGGGATTTGGACTGAATCCCTCCATGCTTGTCCAATGCGGATTGGTAAAGCATCTTAGCTTCGTTTGTTGATATGCAGGCTGCACCACGTGCAGGTGAGGTTGATTTAAGTTCCATGAGTTGTTGTATGGGGCCTCTTACATCCCTTATTATTATGTATTGAATGTATATTATCTACTTAAATAACAACTGTAAATAAAATTGTACTCTATCCACGGATAGAGGCTTAGCGGAACAAGTACAATAGTGCACTATTTCTCTGTCCGAACTCTAAGCAGCTTATTGACTATTATATAAGGATTTCATCTTATACGAACTCAAGGGTTCCGTATGGCGTATTTTCAGCTAACGGAAATGCTTTCGAATTTTTATATCCATATGGAGTTACAATATTTTTATTTGCTATACCTATCTTACGTAACTAAACGCTTCTGTTCCTTAATTATATATTTGCTATAAACAACCTTACCCTTTTTAGAACGTAGAAGAAATCGCTTTGCCCACATTTAAATTGTAAATTTAATTAGGTTAATTCACTCTACTATGTGAACAATAATGAGTTTGATGAGTGAAGACAAGAGTGATCGCATCTATATAAAGTTTGCCAATGAAATATCGGAACGAGTCATAAAGTTAACAAGAGACTAGTTGTAATTAATGAAAATTGTAACACAATAAAAAGTAAAGGATAAAAAATGTAATAATAATATACTAGAAATGTAATAAGAAGGTAAAAATGTAAATAGATAAGACAAAATTGTAAACAAATGCAAAAATGCGGTGGATTTTGGACTGAAAAACGATGCCTGGAAGATGATAAAAAGATACAGGAAAGAGTGAAAGATAGAACTGTAGAGTGAAAGAATAGGCAAGTTAAGGAAAAGAAAAAAGTAAATAAAAGAATGAATATAAAAACACAGGACCTTTACTCACAACACGAACGGGAACGTCAAATAAAACAATAAAAAGTTTATCTTTCTTACTATTGACTAGGATTTACTGACAATACTTCAACCTAATTGGATTTTTTGGCATCTTCTCCTGATTTATTATCTATGTTGCGTATTTTGAAGCTGATATCACAAGCAAACCCGAAGTCTATTTTAATATTTGCTATACCTAAAATTCGTTCTATAATATTCATTATATCATGAGCGGTACCAGGTTTCTTAAAAATCTCATAAATCCCATTAAATTGTTATTAATATATCAAACTATTACACATAGAGTTTAAACCAGTGATTCCCAATTTGGAGGCAATTCAATCATTAGGGGAGACTATCTGAAATTTACAATAAAATTGCTAATGTAATTTGGTGAGTTTTAAATTTTTTGTTTTGGGACCATTGGATGAAAATCATAAATCCTGTGCGGGGAATAGAAAAAATTTATAGCAAAAGTAGGACAGGGGACGAGGAAGGTTGGGGAAAACTGGTTTAAAGCATAGTACACAACGAAGACATTATATAATATTTTTCTATTACTGTTCTTTAGACTTAAGAAATGACACATAAATTTCTGTTAGACGGCCTCTCGAAAAAAAAATTTATAATTGAAAGTAACCTTTGTGCGAAGTTCAAAGGATAAATCTATCCGGAAGCGATCAAGCAGCCCCGTTTACAGGAAGCGGTACCTCGGCTACGTTGGAGGCTATTGAGGGTTACAATTAATTTCAGTTGGTCTTGCGGTAACCTTCCGTTTCCTCGATGATTTGTTCCACTTTGCGCTATCAATATTATCCATATAGCAATTATTTTTTATTAAAAATTTTTCAAAACAACTTTCATATATTTATTTAGGCCCACAATAAGTTCAAAGTAATAATTGCAAGCGCTACTTATTCCGTTATGGAATATCTTGCAGTAAGCCTTTTCGGTTTGATGGGTGTTGTATGCTAGTAAAATTACTGGGATAACGAGACTTAATCTTGCGTCACAAGCGACGGCCGCAATGTGTTGCTGCGTATATCATCTTAACACATTCACTGCCAAATACTCGGAACCGAGTACATAGGATTCGTAGTTGTGTCTCCAAATCAGGTTTGAAAAAACTGTTAACTCAATTTCCTTTTTTTTAACAAAAAAAAAGAAACTTCTATTTACCTCATATAATCAATCGTTTACATGTACGTTGATAAATAAGATTTCAAAATAATTGGTTTCCATAGATGATGTATTTATGTGGCAGTGAATGTGTTAACCAGCGCCGTTGTAATAGGCAACCGTATTACTTACCATCAGGTGCTCGTTTTATCACTTTGTCGCATAAAATAAATTAGATATATATTTGGAAGATCTTAAAATGGAAATAAAAAAATCCGGTGTACTATTAGTTGGTATTTCTAGTAATTTAAAATTTTAATAAGTTAAAGTTATACGTCAACTTATTGTCAAAAAAACTAATTAATCTGAGTATACATATATATGTATACTTTTTTAAAACGATGATGATGATTAAAATTAAGCTGGAAGGCCACTCACCAAATGGACTGTCTATATAAGGTAACCGGTACCCGCTGGATGTAACGCAGGACCGATCGGAGTGGAGATCTTTGGTTAAGGCCATTGGTTTGCTTTGATGGATTAATAAACTCATAATTGCTCATATATGGTACAATGTATTGACTTCGTGATTCGCCTATTGCTTTGAGCAATTTCCTTCCACTCCGAAGGTACCGGGTTCGATTCTGGCCTGCACCAATGAATTCTTCAATTCATTTGCAGTTAGTATAACAGTGAAGGAAAACATCATGAGAAAACCTACATATCTATGTGATGATCATCCGTGGTCGGATTAGTATGTGACATGGAGAAGGCGATGGCAACACCACTCCATTATAATTGACAAGGAAGTCGTCGTGTGGTTCTCTACATGATGCCACGACCCTCAGTTATGAGGAAATACGACTTAGAACCTTATCGCTATAAGCGATTTCGATGTTCGACTTAGGCAGTATTTTTTGTATACTTTATAAGGGACTAAGTGCGAACAAACCGGATCCTCACAAATGTGGAGGTCTTATACAGATGGAGAAGTAACCGCAACAATCAATTACAAAATACGATTGCTTCGTAAATCGCGTTGGAGGTGGTAACCATCCAGGTTTAATATTCAGAAACATTTGAGCGTAACAAGAAAAGTGAAAAAAAATAAAAGATTTTTATTAAAGATACGTTAAGAGATACGCTTGATAAATGGTGTTGGTTAAGAAGGTATATACAGCACCACATTATTGCCTTGAGACATAAATTGATAAGTCTCATTACCCCAATAATTTGACCTTACTTGCTTGCGGTGCAGCTTACTAATCAACAAAAGAAATCTTTGGCTTCCTATCCGCGTTGGGCCAGGTTGGAAGATGACCTAAATCCCTCATTGTTAATAGAGGCCTATATCCAGCAGTAAACGTATATGAGTTGAATTGGACCCCTCATCTACATTATAAATATATACCTATTAAAAATCATCGCAGACGTCGAAAAAGCAATAGCTTGAAACTTAGCTGTAAGTAAAGCGCGAACTGGTCTATACAACTGTAACAATACAAAGCTACAGCATCGCCGGGTTGTTAACACATGTATGCGCATACTCTTCAGAGAATTATTCATGAAACAGCGAAAATTCTGTTCGTCTTTTAGCATTAACATACATCTCCGTCATCTTTGAATTTTGCTTTTATTATTTATTACTAGTAATGAACAGTACTTCAGGTGTCTATAGCTTCTAGGAAGACTAAAAGGTTGAATGGTACCACCGCACCTCCTATTTCTACTGCCAAATAGTAATGTACAAACATTGCTGTGATCCGTTTTGAAGGATATGCTAATGAAATTACTGGGGTAACGATACTTAACGTTTATCTTCTTTCGTTTAATCAAACAGAAGTATGAAAATAAATAAACTTAAGATCTTATTTGTTATTGCGCTGATGAAGAAACTTGAAACAGCTCTTGATACTTTATTAAAACTTATATCGTCTTGGTTATGAACTATTACTAAAGTGCTGGTGGTAATCATCTGATAGATTGGTTAAGGCTTTTCAAGACTTCTCAATTACTTATAATTGTAAGAGATTAAATTAAGAATGTAGGTTTAAACGTTTCCATACAACAACTCACGGGACAACAAACCAACTTCACCTGCTAATTGACAAACGAAGCTCTGGCTTCCTACCAACCTACATTGGACAAACGTGGTGGAAGACGATCCAAATCTCCCCATTATTGGAGGAGCCATTGTCCAGCAATGGACGAATATCAGCTGATGACGTTTAAATGAAGTTTATCTATCTGATGGAGGAGTCACAAGAACATTGACTTGCTACAATGCTTGGAAAATCACACCTGAATATACATGATGAATATTATTATAATATTTCCTTTATATGTTTTATATCAAATTTTATATAAGTAATATGTATTAAACCTCCATTTAATCATGATCATCATCACGAAGTTCACTTCAACCTAAAGTTTGGTGATAAAGAAAACAAATCCCGCCTTCATCTACTCTTTTTAACCCAAACTCGTCTACCTCGTAAATATTATCATTATATAAATGAATACTGGAAAGACAGCGTTTTCATTATATATTCGTAAATAAGTAAACATTTTTAAAAGAGTGTTTTTACAGTATATGTTATGCTAAGTTTTCATTTCAGATGGTATGGAGACGAAAGCGCAAAAGCCTAACCGAACTGCCAGTCCGTACTCACGGTAAAGTTCATCAGTCTACGGCATTAACACTGTTACCGCGCTCAATCAGAGACCATTGATGATGTGACGTAACAGTAACACGGTTACTCGTTACCGTTCCTGTTACGGCCCTCGCAGAGCTTTTGGTGTGAGCTGGAGATCATATTATTTACCACGAGCGTGTCTAGTATGAATAATAAAATTAAATTTGAGCACAGAAATAAGATAAGTTTTTATAAATGGATACTGTATAAAAGCTTCTACTTCTCTAAGGGATTTAACCGTCTTTTTAAAAGTACTAAAAAGACTCGCTATCGAGTAATGTATGAAAATTTTTTAACACATTACGGGTCACTTTTTTTTTTAATTCAAGCGACGGGACAAGCGCATCGTTCACTTAATGGTAAGTGGTAACTCCGTCTACAACAAAATGGATCTAGTTAGAACGGTATACACAGCAACGCATGTTACTCGTGACTGTGATAAGATATCAAGTAACATTTCTCTAGCTACGACACCCTTCAAAGTGAAAAACAATAACGTTTGCATGGTACAGTTTATCAACTGCAATAGAAGCTGCGGTGGTACCTACCTAGACAGTCTCCGGTAACAGAGATCTACCACAACCAAAAATTTTTTAACATACAAGTACTCGGGTCTACACGAGCGCCTGCGTAATATTTATAGCAATTACTCATTTATCAATATTTAGAAAAATTTATTTTAAAGGCGATAACAATTTGTTTTGTAATCTAAGTGATTAAGACGCGGATTTAACAATGTATTAACTCAATTTAAATAACTTTAATTTTATATAGATATAATCGCCAATACAGATGAGTGTGAGTCCACGTTCACAGTGCGAGTAATATTTCAAAGGGCCAGCTCCCCACATACCAACTTAACTAAGTTTAGGGCGCCTTCATCAGGGGTAATGAAATCATTACATGTTTCGAATACGATATCGTGGGTTTCCAATACGATACATAGAAGCCCTTTCGCCATTTATAGGTAAATTATATTTTTGTTGATCAAAGACGATATATATTTTTAATAACACGTATTGTATGTAGTCCAGATACCTAGATATGACGCATTATATTTACTCTTATTTTAACTGTAAATGTTTTAACTTCCACTGGAGCTATCTTTGTTTCGCAGTAAAGAACGAATGATAAATATATGTTATATATAAATAGCTAATATGTTATATAATTAATATATACAAATTGTCAAAATTATATGTATTTGTACTAAGGTAAATTGCTGCAACTTTATGTGATGGCATGTTAAATGTAACAAATTATATAGAAACATGTAAATGGTCCCTGCGATAAGAGTTATATAATAATTTTTACCATCGTTGATCATATGTAAATAAGTTACCAATATACCTAGTTATATTTATATTACTGCTTACTAGTTATTAGATGTTCGTACCAGGTAACCGCAAGATACATCGTAGTAATAGATACCTTGCTCGTACCGATTTTGTGTTATAGACCGGCATATTTATACCAAAGCGCGTTGCCTGTACGCATTCTTTGTATATAGGTAGGAACCCTTGGGATAAAATAACGGGGTGTCATGAGGGGTGAAATTTAAAGAATTTTCCTCTCATTGTAAGATGATTTTGGTTCAATAGGGGACCGAAATACCGTGACTCGCTGAAGAGTATAACGAGGAATAGCAAAAGTATGGATATGGCAAAATATTCTTACTTATTTCAAAACAAAATTAAGTTGCGCTTATTAGTATTAGTATATTTCATATAATAAAGAAAAGAAAAGGGTCTTTTTCTACAGTTTTTGTCTTTGTTGTTACAATTTTTTTTTATGATCTACTCTAAAAAGAGTTGTAACTCCAAGGAAAAGATAGATAGATAAACTGTTTATTGCTATCAATATGGTAACGCTAATTACCATAAATAAATAAACTTATACTATACGATTTTCATCGTATCAAATATGTTTTGTCCAGTCTTCTGAATACATCATTATCATGATATTAAATAACTATCAAATCGAAGATGATGATGCGCTTTGACTCGTAATGATTTAGCTTTAATATGTTAATAGAAGGTACATGGGAATTGCGGCGAATTTATAATGTGTTAGCAAAGGAAATAAATCTAAGCTGTTAAATTTACTATCTACAGATTGCTTATGGAATATCCAAGTGAAATAAGCATCCATTGCTCCCCTTAAGGGGAGGGTGTGCGCTTAATAATGCCGGAGGCTGATCTGATTTATTGTCGACGAAATGAAAAGCATTCGCGCTTGGGAAGCAGTCACTCTCATCTCCCACAATGTTGATCTTTACATAACGCTCACTAAACAAATCCGATTTTGTACTTTCTTATTAAAACTGTAAACTAAATATCATCATCATCATCAGCCGACGACTTAGGCCTTCCCCGGTAATAGATGCATTTGTGCTATTTATTACGCTGGCCTAATGTGAGTCAAACCAACTTCACCTATTCGCGGTACATCCAGGTAATGAACAAGCGAGACTCTGTCTCCCCACCAATTTGAATTGGGCCAGCGTGGTGGAAGATGGCCCAAATACATTCATAATTAATTGAATGATAATAACATTACAATGACCTTTCCGTTATAGAAAATAATGATGATATATACTCACTGATCTTTTTTGGGAATATTTCTTTTCAAACACAAGTAGACAACCAGCTCCAACTTGTTTAAGTAGGTCAAAACTTGACTTTTGTTATACTCAACCAATAAACCGGAAAATAGTCTTTTCCATAAAGAAAATAGGAAATATCAGAGATTTCAGCCGGCTAAAGTATACGGTCCATAAAATTGTGGGCCCCTTTATATCCACTTCATGTGTGCACCGCTCCCGTTTCTACATTCAATTCTTACCACGGTACAGGGTAATTCGGTCACAGTTTAAAAACATCCCCTAAATGTACATTGTCGTACTGCGGATTGAAAATATTCCCAGTAACCAGTTCCGCTAGTCTGTGCCCCGCAGTTTTGTACGGGTTGTTAAATTAAGGTTTTAATATATTTAATAAGCGCGAGTGGTTTCAAGGGGAATTTCCTTAAAGCTTTTGCTTTTGGACTTGCATTTTTTTTAATAGAGACAAATTGAAATGTTTACTACCTTATTTAGTGAATATAGAAATTAATAGTGGAACCGTAATATGCTTTCTATTTAGATGGTTAATTTGTAGATTAATAGAAACTTTTGGAAGCTTGCCTGGAGATTCTCCAGATGAAGAACGATTTAACTGTGCTTTAATATATGAGACTATTGTTATGAGAATGGTGAAACACATGTTTCTCGTGAACTTAGCACTCGATCTTAATTTCATATGCTCTCTAATTATAATGAGGACGATGATAATAAAAAAAGCTTTCATCATCATCATTTCAACTAATGAACGTCCACTGCTGGAGCTTTACTGGTATCTCTGTTACCGGATACTATCTAGTCAGGTACTACCGCAGCAATGATATTGGATTAGTTGGTACAACTGGATATAGTAATTGTTTGATGTAATAAAATATAAACAAATCACTGATAATTAACATGTACGATTTTTTCGGATGAACTTTTCGAAGTTATCCCGTGACCCTCGTATCGGAAGTGACTGGAATACAGTATGAAGATTTTTAATCAGTTGGAGACCGACACTATCCCGTCGCCGGCCCTCTGTGGCTTCGGGGTTTGCGTTCCTTTAGCATTTATTATACACGAGATCAAAAATAAAACATGTACGGTTCATTAAAGATGAAATAAAATATGTCATAACTTACCATGTATTCCTCAGTTAATATGAATCCTTATTATTTAAATGACTAGACCTTTTGTAATGAGATAAAACAAAAACCGTTTCAAGAATATCTACTTTCTGGCTTTTGAAGTAAGAATGATAATTAAATTGATTTTAAAGTTTATATAAGGGTTCTATTGTGTATATACTGCTTAACATATGACTCATAAGTTATATAGTTAACTCAAATATAAGTAACTGTTAGCAACGGCTCGCGTGGTGACGGGCTGTTGGTTCAATAATACTCCGCATAGTTTACACGTTACCAAGCAATTTTGATTTATTCGAAACGTTAGCTTTATTCAGTTGTGCATCATCATACTAGGTTTTCAAATAGACGGTTTTTGTTAAAACATATTGATATACAACAGATATGTCGAATAAAACATACAACGATTTGATATGTGAAACATCAGAGCTTATAGGAGAGGCGACGCAAACAGACGAAGCGGTCTTCGAAGCGGGTGCAGCTGAACGTACCGTTTTTCTTCCCCTGCTATCGGAACTGCGCATAAGATATACGGTGCTGGTTTGCAGATTAGACTCGATTTACGATCAACTGCTTCAGCCACAAAAGCGTTTAATTGTCCGCCGTCTTTTGGAAGCTTGCCTTGGCAGATTACTTGAGATCAAGTACGATCTGGTTGAACTTTATATATCAGACTACACTTACGACGATGACGAGGTAAACGTTAGTTTTTTTAATCAATGTAATGACGTCACTTAATAGTAAGCAACAACAAGGGGCAATAAGTGATACCATTTATCATCATCAGCCGGTAAACGCGTACTGTTGAACATAGGCCTCTTTCCAATATTTCCCCTGTAACTGACCCTGTGCTGTCTGCATCCTGCCTGCTGGTACCGCCGAGCACTTGTATCGTAGTGTTTTCATTTTTATAAAGGCGATATGGGCTATTACTCACCATGCTGGCCTGGGTTGGTGGGGAGCCAGAGCCTCTTTTGTTGATTAGCAGAAAGCACCCCGAGTAGGTGAAGCTAGCTTGGGTCCCGTGAGTAGATGCGTGGGATCCTTTACTCCCCGGTACTATTAGTTCTTTTATTTTTAGTTTCTTTTTGGACTTCCTTATTTCTTTGGGATTTTTGGAACCTATGTAGTAATGATCTGATTGTAATAAAAAGGTAAGGAAAGAACTCTTCCGTTATTTTTATCTATCTTGCCAAAGTATGTCTTAATGTCGTTGGTACAACAATCATCACCAATTGGAGACGCTTAATATCAGCAGAAATAATAAAAATATTTTATTAAATCCGTTATATACTTGTAGAAATTCATAGAATTATATAGTTAAGTGAAAAATCGGCAAGTTCTACTCAGATGTTGTAGAAGTTAATAGGCAGCGGTGATCAATTTCAACTATATTTCTTAATTTGTTTGTTTACCTACAAAAAAAATTACAGGCACTACAGAAATTACAAGTGACACCGCAAGAAGCAGAACCATGTATTCCACAATATTTTATAAGAGAAAGGGAGGAAGAGGTGGAGAGTCAGAGAAAGTTCATCTCGGATACACTTACAAAGCTTGGCCATAAGACGACAAAAGCTCCGTCTATTGTACTCACAGAACAACAAGCAGTAATTATAATTCAGAGACATGAAAGAGCCCGTCAGGGAAGGCTCAGGTACGTAAAGATATAATATATATTTCTTTCAAAGACAACTTCCGCGACGGAAGTCTTCACAGACGGGAACTTTGATTCAAAGAATTCTTTCACAAAATACATTAAAAAAGTAAAAGTATTTCCGCTGACGGATTTACACATCTTTAGAAGATCTTTAATAACTGATTTCAAAGTAACATTTCGGAATACACTGGATTCATTAAATGTAAAAAAAAGAACACTTTGAATTTACTTTTGAAACCTCAGACGATGATGCATCAGTGATACCAAAAAAACTAGCAGGACTCTCCTTAGGGTCATAAAAAATCAAAGACATTATTTTCTTACTATTCAGTAATAAAATGAGCAATTCTTAAATCTCAAAGTCCTTTAAAACATGTCAGAAACTAACACTCCGCCATATATACTCTGTTTTGAATACAGGGGACAATTCATGAAAGAAATACGCCTTTTAAAAGAAAAAGGTAGAGATCAAAAAGGAGAAATGTCAGCATCAGCAGCAACTGCCATACAACGTGTGTGGAGAGGATTCATAACGAGAAGAGCTACGAAGAAGAGGAAGAGAGAGGAACAGCTGCTAATAGGAATGGAATTGCCTCCATATACTGAATCGCAGGCGTTGAAGAAGGCTGAAGAGGTAAAACTATTATACTTCTTTTTACCCTTATTTAATGGATATTTGGTTTTTGCAATTGTACTAGTAAAAACTATTCGATACGATTACGATACCATTCCGCATTCAATAGTAAAATATGCAAACATTAGATGAAAAGTTAAAGTTTTTTTGTATTCATGGTGTAACGAATTATAATAATTCATAACGATTAATTTATTATTTTATAGTAATGTCATATAACGGAAGACATTACAACAGCTTACATAATTATTTATTTCGATTAATAGGGGTT
>DWLS01001260.1:0-22785 GCA_018246255.1 Pachliopta kotzebuea | reverse complement strand
GGTGTTAAGTGAAGATGTGGTCGATGATGGTAAAGCGCATTAACCTAGCAAATGCCTATTTACTCTTTTTTTTTTAAATAGATAACGATGAAATAAAATTTCCAAAAAAAATTAGGTAATATTGTTTTTGTTTCGCTTCAAAATCTACAGAATTTGAATGGATCCGTATAAGTATAACATATTACTGAATTTATATCTAAAAAAAAGCAACATACCACCTTCACCGGCGAGTTTGCTATTAACGATAAAAAGAAAAATGATGAAGGTAAAAGATAGACAAAGAGCGGCCTACTTACTTTGAGACAAAAAGATCTTAGATGAGTTAGCGAGTCTAGCCGACGTGGCCACATTTAGACAGGAGAGCGCTCGGTTATTTTAGACAAGCAGACAAAAGAGCCCTATAGAAAATTCCAGTCGAACAGACGGAACAAAGAGCGAAAATGATTTATGCAAACGCGCAATATACATATACACATATATACTATTGGATAAACGGTTCATTGTCATGCAGCTTTTTGAGTCATCCGTCAAAAATCAAAACGTGAAAACTAAAAAAAGTGTAAATCTTAGTTTTTTTTATCATTTATTAAATATAATCTTGCAACCGCATATTAATTGCCCAAGTTGAATGTAAACAATAAACGCTTTTAGCAGCATGTCTGCGATCAACACATAAGTAATCTGGTTTCAAGTATGCTCACCATTATTAGTCACTGTTTACTAAAAACGGAAGACGCAATAATCTCCATTTTCTAGTTGGTAACTTACTAGTTATTTTTCATGTCTTTAAATATTTTAAACGGTCTTAATGCAAGCGTTTTATCTGCAAGAAATTAACACTTGACCACAATTAAACTTGAAGAGTATACAGCTGGAATACACCGATGCGGTTCTAACGTCAAATTAATGTGAGGATGGTAGTTAATCAGGTGGAGACAAAAATACTCTACCAATACTCACATAAACAAATACTTACACAGACTCTACTAAAATTCCACAATTTTTGACCCCAGAACCAAATAAGATACCTTTGTGTTAGTAAGTAATTACTCTCTGCCACGGACGCAGTTGGGCCCTAATTCACATGAATATATTTTTTCTATTCGTCGAGCCGATGAGACGAGCTAGTAGGTCACCTGATAGTAAGTGATACGCTTGCCCATAACAATATATAATACGATGGTATACACAGCTCCACATTGCGCTCGTCATCTTGAGACATATCATGTCTAGATGACAGAGAGATGATCTATTTTAATATCTATTAAGTCTTGTTACCTCAATAATTTCACTATTACACACTACAAACTGGAATACAGTAAAATTTGCACATTACTATTTGTCGGTAGAAATAATTGCTGCGATGGTACCTACATAGACAGTCTTCGACAACAGAGATCCGCCACCAGTAAACCATACTACTTTATGTATTTCATCAGCCTTATAACAATAAATAATATGTTTCTTAAAATTGTTAGCTAAAATCAATATTTATTAATTAACCCATCGGGCAACTTTCAATATCAAATATAGAAGTGACTCTTAAAGAAAATGCGTCGAGACGAGACGAGCGGAAGGTTCACCTGATAAGTGATACTAACAAAATAAATTAAGAACCGTTATCCATTGAAATAGCAAAGCATAAATCTGGTATTATTGCATTTAACTAACTAACCGAAGGCTGATGTTTACACACTTCGACCTCTAGGAAGAGACCAGTAAAGGTACAAGTTATTAAAACTATTATTTGAACTCCTTGCATCCAACCGAAATACTAAAATGGTTCGTTATATAGTGTAAGCAATTGTCTTTGAGTCTTTTAATGAAGAAAGGAAGAACATATTATTAAAATTACTCATATACAGGTTGTTTGCTGTCTCACCTCCAACCCTCGCTTTGATCCTTAGCACTCTTGAAAAGGTGGCGCAAGTCGGTGCGTGCGCTTATCAGGTTAAACACCCATTCCTCTTGCCCTGTCATAAATCATTTAAACAAAATTGATACAAATTTTTAACCTACTTTTTTGGCTATGATATTTTGTAGATACAATATCGCCTGATTAAGTCATAGGAAATTTTATTTCATTTACAGTATCACTATTCATAGCCAATACCGCTTAAAAATAGTGAGTGACAATGATTTTCATTATTGAGGTTAATTTATATTAGACAAAACGATATAACGAGCAGGGCGTCATTTATGTGCTCGTCGTTAACAATAGAAGCCTTTGATGTCCACAGTTAAATATTAGGGACACAAGACCACGATTTCACATGGTGTTAAATCACAAGAAGGCAGATGATGATAGCTGGAACACATTAATGCTATTACGGGAGCAGATTTACAGCATTGCGGTAAGTAGCTAATGATAACTATACCACCAATAAACCTTTACATGTATACTTGGAATTAAAACAGTTAATCATTGCGCTACAAATGCAGTAAACATTAACCGAGTTTCACATAACTCGACTTTAAAGGAAAAAAGAAGTATCTATTGGGGTTACTTACAGTCGACAAGCGGATTAAGGCTGCCCTCGCCCAAATAAAGTTCGAAGAGCGTGTAGTAAACCCAGTTCTTGTTATTGGTCGCCTTCGCCTTTTGGTATTCCTAGATAACGAGACGGAAGTATTATGACATCGTATTTAATTTAAAAATCTACGAGGTAATGAGACGAACAGGACCTTCACCTGGCAGTGAACTATATGTTTGCCTTTAACATCATAGCGCAGGTTATGATGATAAACAATTAGTCACAATTTGCTCGTCATGTTAAGACGTAATTATAAGTCTCGTTACTCTTTTAATTTCATCAGGTACATCGCCGAACAAACAGGAAGACAGTTACGTTTGTAGACCGCTGTACGGTAACGTACCCTGCTCATATCTATTTAAAATATAATTAATTATCTATAAAGCAAGACTAAGTTATTATTTATTGATTAGAATCAATAACGATGTATTGTCTTAAAATACTAGTTCTACGTCATGTAACAAAACACAAGTATAAGTTATACTCTCTTTGCTGGTATTCGAAGCCTCCTCCCTCAAGAATAGAATTAAGACCAGTATTAACCAACAGTAAGTTTAACTATCGGTTACTACACGATCCTTTCTATTACTAACACAAGATTAGCGGGGGTCGAACCCGGACTTCTTCAAATTCTATGATGCCAAATTCCAATTGTAGTACTGACCATTATTTTTTAATTCTGCATTATAGTTTTTTGAGTCCATTTATACACATGTGGCATTGTCTATGTTTGTATATTTTTGTTGTTTCTGTTGATTAACCTGCCTTTGATTGTTTATTTGTTATAGGTATTATCAAATGAATATTTGTTTTTGCATATTGTGTTCATCAAAAGGTTTTATTATTAATATATTTAATTCTGATTTTATTTTAAATAAAAACATTATTACGATCTTCATCGACAGACATGTCTAAAGCATTTATTAGTGATTAACTTTGTATTATAAGCAGCCGTTTTGCTTTTTTAAGCACAATTTTGTGCGGTAGCCAAATTTTAATGACTGTTTCTTGGTGAAAATAATATCAAAAAAGTGTTAAATTTAATTTCATAGAAATTTCAAATAATTAACCCAAATGGAAGAAAGGTATCATTTTGCTTTTGTTCAATTATGTCAAAACATAGTATCAATATTCAATATCTAGACTTACAGAATATGTAGAAGCCCATTTCCTGCATATCTCCCTTCCGGTTAACGTTTTAGGAAATTCATATTCCTCTATCATGGTCGCCAGTAAGTCGCTGTTGAGAAAGAACTTTTAAAAACTTGCAAACAAAACTCCACAGATTACGACGCAAGAGACTTACTTCCAAGCCCACTTCTTCTCCCTGAACAACCAATCGTTTTGCAAGCGTATCTGTATGAAGGTTTCCGTAATATCTTTAGACCCTAAAAATAAATAAAGTATTAGTTTTATACCATAAACCAAGCGGAAGAGTTACATTAAGGTAAGTGATACCCTTTTCTACAACTACGTTTTGTGTTAAAATAACACTACACCATATTGTACTCGCTGCTTTGAAAGTCGTGATATCCCAGTATTTTAGTATAATTACTAGTGTAGGTAATCAGGCAGAATGTTTTTATACGTCTATAAATCGATTTTAGGGCCACATGTTGTGGAATGTGGCTAGTCTCATAATTTAGAACATTCTTCTTAGATAGTTACCATACGCATTTTAGAAATCTGCCACCGTTACCGTATAACTGTTCCAGTTGTCAACATATGAGAGCATATTTTGGTGGTTGCAGTTAGTTTAATACCACAGCATCATATTGGGCTTACAACTTGAAGCAAGGTGATTCTTCTCTTTTTCTACTGTATAATAACTAGATACACGACGAAATCGAACATAAGAACATCAGCATGCGAAGGATTGCTAGACTTAAGTGGAAATGGACCGGGCACATTATTCAACACTGACAACTAATGAAGTAGTAAGATCCTAAAGTCGGGAGGCCCTTCACAAAATGGACCGACATACTGGTTGCAGACAGCGTAGAACCGATTGGAGTGGATATCTTTGGAGAGGCCTATATCCAGCAGTGGACGTTTCTCGGTGCACATAATAATGAACATCTCTGTACTACACGTTTGCAACAACAGACTTTATAATGGTAGCTACACAGTCTGACTCCTCTAAGACAAGTGAAATACTTACATTGGAAATCGTCGTCATAATTCTCCTTTCGGTCTTCATAAAATCTTTTACTTAAATAATTATTAGTCTTCCTCTGCCTACTGATGAAATCACAAGGTGATTCCGTCTCCAGTTTCATCAGGTAGTCGGGGTCGTACCTTTGATAATAAGTATACATCGCTTCATATAGCGGCCACTCGCACCTCTCCATGCCTTTTTTTAGTTTTATTCGATGTTTACGCTGTAATAATAATATTTTAAACTATAAAATCTAGACATATGTTGACACTTTTTACTGCTTACTGTTACCAAGTGTTGCAAAACCTATTTATGCCGTCAAATATTATTATGCAAAGATTAAAGTGTTCTGGTTAGAAATGCCGTAGTGGTGAGAAAATAGGAAATTCCTTCAGTAAGAGTTAACGAGGATTATATCTTGTCAGTAGGAAATGAACAACACTAACCAACATGTTGTTCTTAAGCTTGATATTTATACATCGCAACTAGCACTTTATTATTATGACCATACTTTTTGCTGACTAACAGTACTGCTCATCGTACATCTTTAAAGAATAACAAGAATACACTTACATTAAATGTAGTTTTTATATGATGCCATAAACCTTTTAGGTCTTGTATACAACAGTCATAAGGCAAATCCAATAAGCGCATTGATTTTTCCACTGTCCTAAAAATTTAAATGGTATTACAATGATTATGAACATACATATGAATGATAAATTAAACTAATAAGTTTATGTATAATTAATATTGTGGTTAATATAAAAGAAAAAAGAAAATATGTTGTATGTTGCTTATATATTTTCTACTAACACAATTATTACTTGATCATTCTGCGGTATATTTAATCTACTGTAAGAAAATATATTGGCGAATATTTAAATAATATTTTTTTCTTAAACAAAATCGAAAAAAAAATTGCCGTACATACCTCCACATTTTTCGAAAGTCTAATTTCAACTCTTTACATTCTGATATAGAAAGTATCAACTTTAAACGCAAATCATCACTCCCTGTAATAAAAATGTTTTGAATAACCAAAAAATTACTGGGTGAATTAACAAAAAATCTAATATATTTACTAATAAAAGTTAACAATTGACCAATGAGAACATGGTAAATAGTTCAAAAATTATCCAAGAACATTATTACAAGGCAAGAATTAAGTTGATGTGTTAAAAAATTGTTACTAAATTGTTTAAAAATATCTAGGTTTTTATATCACAAAAATTGATGGATAAGAATAGGCAAGACTAAAAAAATTCTTTACACAAGAATTCTTAAAACCTACTTACATGATTCATATTTGTCTAATGTATTAGATTTTCCATAGTGGTTATCAAACAGTTTATAATATTTCCAAGCTTTATTTCTAGTTTTTTTGGCAATCTTATATGTCTGAAATGTACATAAACACAAATTTTTTGTTCATACCATAAACAGTTATGATAAAAATAAATTATGTACATTAAAAGTACAGGTTTATTATCATTTATTATGAATCCAAACTTCTAGTAACATATACATGAAATTAAAAAAGTGCTGTAATACAATAAGAAAGGTTACTGGTGGCAGACCTGTGTTCTTTATCATCTTGGTACCACAGCAGCTTCTATTTCAGCTACTAAATGATAGTGTGCAAACATTTATGTTTGAAGTGTTCAATGAGATGGTAAAATAACTGGGTTAATGAGACTTAATACTTTTTATATCTCAAAGTGTCTAGTGCAATGTGGTGCTGTGTTTACCATCCTAACTAGTGCCACTTTGTTATAGGCAAGCATTTCACTCACCTTCATGTGAACATCCAGCTCATAACATCAAAAAAGGATAGGTTTTACCATAATTATTTTTTTTTAAAACACTATTTCAATGAATCTCGTTCTAAATTTGATAAAAAATTGTACCAATGCACAAGGATTTATTAGATATAAAACAGTTCAGAAATTCAGCATTACCTTAATGGATTAAACTTAACTCTAAACTATATTTGAGTTTTAGTTATAGCCAAACCTACACCATGATCATACTTCTGGTGGTAGTAACAGAAGATAGCCACTAATAAAAGAGGCCACCTAGCATTAAAGATTATTTTTTCAAAGTATTACTATCACACTAAATTTAACAAAAGAAATATGTGCTTACATCATATGTATATGACCACTTCTTCCTGACATGCTTCACTGTCATTTCTTTTGGGAACCCATTCTCAAGAAGAATATTATAAAATTCCCTATGTTGAAAAAATAATTAAATAAGATTTACTATACTAGCTATTGATATTGTTTCTATCTTATTAAAATAAATTGGGAAAACATTAGGTCTAATTAACATCATTCTTTCAAATTATTGCAGCTATTTAATAATTGTATTCAGGTAATCATATAAAAATGTACAAAGAATTTGATTATGCAGCAATAAAATAAAGCTAATTACTCCTTTACATAATTGAGCTTTATTTATAGTTATAGACAAACTAAACCAAAACATACATAAGGCTTTAACCATAAAATTTAAACTTTAAATGAATATTTGTAATCTAAATGTTTGTTTACAGTTATTATATTAAGAACTGTTAATTTTTATAATAACACAGTAGATATTGTGAATAGATTAATTTAAGTGTAAATATAAGTATTTATATCATAGGTGATCTAAAAGTTATGATTTGTTTATTATCGCTCTACTCACCCCCATGGTTGTTTCTTTCTCTTAAATAACCATTCATTTTCAAATCGTAACTCTATAAGCTTCCTGCTTAGTTCTGAATTCCCTAAAAAAATAAACAGAAATTTATTTCTCCTAATAAGACCATAAACAAAATGATAGTATATACTAACAAACAAAACTCTTTTCTTCCATACTAATGTAAATATTTGATTTCACAGTTCTAGATTTATTTTAATTAAAGTAAAAACTATGTTTTGAATAATATAAATAATAATAACAAATTATTTCTATGCATATACATAACAGTTGTCATTTTTGACATAGGAGTTAATAAGCCAAAACAAGGCGGGAAAAATACTAGTTTTAAAAACTAATATTTGAAATCGTAAGACAGTAATAGCAATCTATATATAGTACTGATACTTTTATTAAAAAATTTTTGCTCTGTTTTGGTAACATTAAGTAAAATTTTTTTTTACTGCAATGGGTACAATAATGGTTAATATTATTGTGATTAATTTTGTCGAGTAGCAGCATTGCGTGATTTCAATCACCTAAACCAGTCTTGAGATCACACATAGTAAATTATAACGCAAAGCCAAACTAAAGTTCAGTTACTGAAACGAAGAGACTGAGAAATTTTATTAAGAACTATACGGTATATACATTTTTTAAAAATAAAATGAACACTATTAATTATATTATCTTTTCAAATAATAGTTTTAAGTAAATAATTAATTTAATCTCATGTGAGCAAAATTAGTTATAATCTGTGTTTGTTATTATTATATTTATTATATACTTATCATGTACTTGGACGTTATCTATGAGTGTATACAAAGATAAACCATACTGTCTAATGTAAATGAGCTTGACAACATATTTGGTAAATTTAATAGCAGGGCTCCATTGTATGAGTTTTTTCAAATATTGATGTATAAAACCAGTATTTAAAATACTTTAAAGTATTTTTAACTATTTCATTATTAACTGTAAAAAAACATTAGAGAAATAATTAAAAAATATGGAAAACAATTATTTTCTTTAAACCAAAAATATGTTTTAATTATTTAAAAAACACTTGCCTTAAATTGACCGACAAAAAGTTTTATTTCATTAAAATTAATTGCTAAATTAATGGATTCTACGGTACACGTACTAATAAAATAAAATAATTATTCTTTATTTAAGTTGTTTCAATACTCGGAATACGAAAAAGCAATTGCTAAAATACTTAAAAAATAAACTTCAGCAATATTAAAATTCCTTTAGGAGAAGTCTGTTTGCAGCAATGAGCTACCGTAGGCAGATGATTATAGTTATTAAAGAACTTATTCGCAATAATGCGAAAACCATGACGGAAGTGATTTCTATTTCAACTAATGAATTTTCAATTTTATCAATCAAACTTGTAGAGGTACTAGTGTTCAAACCGTGCCCCGTAGGTAGTAGTTATCTTACGCCATTGAATTTTACGTAAATTTCGCTTATTAGTTATAAATAATAATATATATATTTGACATTTACATAAGTATGTATAAAAAAAACACAAAGTTAAGAGTGATCAAAAAATGAATGCCGGTATTAAACGCAGTCATATTTAACGATATATACATGTATATATTGTAATAAATAAAAACTGTTTTTGTAATTGTACTTATATACGATTAGGTATACATAGGTAGAAAAAACCTGAAATATCGGATACTTGAAACTTATTTGTCCAGATACCTGGTGCGCGTACTTGAAAGATAATACTTGAATTTAAAACTGGGTCATGTAAATAAGGCATCCCTATTGTGAACCTTCAAATTCACGTGGTTTTATAAATGCGCCTTATTTTCGGCATGTATTATTTTGTTTGAATGCGGTCTTTTAATAATAATGCATCGATTAATAACAGCTAAGAATTTCTACCAAAGCGGACTTGGTTGTGGAATTGGTTTACCCCACAATTCTTTAAAGAATAATAATATTTCGCATTTAAAATGTTCTTTTTGCCAGAAAGTTCTCGCTGTTTATGATTCTGGTGATTTTTTTTTTATTAATATTGTAGAAGTTAATTAGACAGTTTTATGTTTGGTGAAATACCAATACAAAATATAAATATAACCCCATTTGTTAGTTGCATAACTTTTCCGTGTTATTTTAGAAAATATTTCTGTGAGACATCTATCAACGAAGCCGGCCAGCATAAGAGCACATAAAAGAAAAGCCAAACATTCAAATTATAAAAAATATGGAGAGTTATTAGAAGGTGCGTATTTATTTACATATTTAAATTTTTATGTAACATAGAATGAGTAACAATATAATAATTAATTTCAGTTGGAGAAAAGGCAATGACAGAAATGAAAGTGTCGATTAGCAAATTACGCGCTGTACACTTGTCAAAGTTAACATCAAGCTCTGTTTCATTGGGCCAACTGCATCAACTAACTAAAAAGTCTCCAATTAATAAAGCAACTATTAAAGTAGATCCAGAACTACTCCAAAGTGTTAAAGAAAAAATTTTAAACAAAGACTCAAATGTAGCTACAATGTCCAAGGACATCAACTTTGAAGATGATAAATGTGCATTGATTTTTACACATCATCAAATATCTACAGTTGAAGAAAGATTTAAAACCAAACAGTATATAGATAAAGTTAAAGAGAGTTATTACAATTTCTGCAAGGCTACTCTTTACGATCAACGGTTACAAGATTTACATTATGCAATCCATGAGGGATTGACACAAGAATTTGATCTTGGCTTAATGTCTGATGTGAAGTCTGTAGATGGAAATATTAAACCACAAGCTTTACCAAAAAGTCCTCATACTATTTTCAAAGAGCTATTCATTGATAATCAACTTGATGATTATGATGAGGAATTTATGCAGCATACGTCGGACATACAGTGGTGAGTAATAAACAAGTCAAAATCTAGTCTAATTCAATGTACTAACTTATTAACCTATGAGTAATAAAATTTTGAAGTCATTATTTGTCATTTTGAGAGGAAATTAAGTAAAAGAAGATTGTGCTAGCATACAATGAAAATCAGTAGCTTTCTTTCTTTGATTCACAAATCATTTGCTATCCATTACTACTAACTAATAACAAGGAGTTTTTGACATTTTATTTGAACATTATATTTTGGTATATATATGGTGCATGTTTTAATAATTGGAATCACAGAAAAATATTGGTTTTTAGTTTACAAGAATTGGCCCACCCAGCCCAAGCCAATGTTTGGCATGAGAATGCTTTTCATAATGAAGTGGAAGAAGAATTTGATGAAGGGCATAATCAACCAATCAGTATTGAAGGACATCAAACACTAAATATTAAAAAAGCGTAAGTTACCTATTCAACTATTGTTATTACCAATACATGTAATGTTGCAAGACTCTTGAGAAGGTGAGTCGATGATCTAGTGTTGGTAGTGGCAAACTGCTGGTTGTGAGCAGAGCAAGACTGTTTGTTTTAGATATTTATGTGAATGGCATATGTCCAATTGATATCTATCAGCTGATGATAATATTTAAATTTCATGGATTTTACATTACTTTTCATTTCTAATCATGATCCTAACATTTGTAATGAATCAATTAACTTGTTAATATTTTTTTTATAAGATAATGATTATTATAACTAAAATTAAGAGATTGTTTTTACCTTTATTTTAGCAAAGTTATTCAATATCTTGTTAAAAAATAAATAAAATTTTAATTAATTTAATACAGCCAAAAGGCAATAAAAAAGGAGAGGAAGAAAAGAAGAGAAAAACGTAGAGCTGCCCAAGAGATCAACATGAAGCAAACAACTGCAGAACTCGAGAGGCGTGGGAAGCAGGAAGCTATAGATACATTATTAATAGCACATGTACAGTTGTTGTGTACTCTGGGGATGATAAATGAGGTAAGAGTGAAATAGAACAGGTGATGCTGAGGAGTAAGTAGTATGGTTAAAATAATATCATTTATTTCAGAAATATTTTAAAGCCTTATGACCATGGATGTGCTTTTTTGTGCACATTATGAACTATCTTTTATCGATCATTTTTCAAAGATGAATTTGTATATTACTTAACACAGATATATAGTATATAAAACTTTTTTCATTTCTCAAACATTGTTTATAAATTGTGGTATTCATTCAGAGTTATAGTAAACAGGAATTTCACCTATGCATTGTTGTGTTAATATTGTTTTAACTGCTGTGCAGTCATTAAACACTGACCTAAGACAGGCCCTTGGTTCTGTTTTAGCACCATGTTTTAAGATTTGGTTAGTGGAAAGATAGTATTTATCCTGTCTGGTTAGCTATCACTTTTATATTGTAAATCTACCACAATAACAGCACTGCTGTGTTGCAGTTGTTAGCCTAGGAGAGTTTTATTATTCTTGGTGTGGATGTTTTGCTACTCACAGCCTAATTGTAACTTAACACCATATGAAACTTTCGTGAAGTGAAATCGAATGTTTTTCTTATATATATAAATTTCATATAAAATAGTAAAAAAGGGTAGAAAGGTTTATTATATTAGTGACAACAAAAATCTATTGGAAAAGGAATACAAAAGTCTATTGTTGCAAACATTAATGTAATTTATTATTAATTCCAGGGTCGACAAATTTTACAGTATTATAGAAAAAGAGCAACCAAAGGAACTCATTATCCAAAAGTTACAGATGTGAAGGTTTACAACACCTTGCTGCATGGATTTGCATCACTGGTAACAATATTACATTAATGAAAATCCTCCCATGAATCAAACTTTGCAACATGTGGCTCTGAAATCAAAACCAACTCTGTTCCAAAGAAAGCGCTTAGCCACTGCGCCACAGAGACTGTAAATTCAATACAACCTATATTTAATAATAAATTTATTTTTTGCTTGTATTCTATTGATTAAGATGACACTTCTTTTCAGGGGAATGTAAAAAAGGTAGAAGAGCTCTTGTCTTTTATGGATAAAGATGGGATATCTTTGAATGCTCAAACGTATTCAGCAGTGTTTGAATGTATAGAGCGAAGTAAGATCCAAGAAAAAGAAACAGTATTACAATTTTATCATCAGCAAATGAAAGAAAAGGTATATTTTTTTTATTTATACAGATCCTGTTTATTTTTTACATAGGGTTTAATTTTGGGCTTCTCTTCTTTCATATCATTTATATATGTTTAATACATTCTTTTAATGATGAATTTAGTAAATTTTACAATTTTTTGAAGAAATGTTCTTCTGTGGTTAAAAATTTTTTAGTATGTAGAAAATATTTATTACCGCAGAAGACTACTTTTTTATTCGTAAAAGTGGCAAAATGAGCAAGTTGTATTTGATACACCCATCTATAACAATGCAGCACTATTTATGATGATAAATACCCAATAGCTTTCACCACCTTGCGAAAAAAGTTTGTTAACTTAATAATTTCAGTAGATGTAGAACCCTTTAAACTTAAAGAAAATAATGTTCGCGCCCTTCTGTTACTTAGATGGTCCTCAGCAAGAGAAATATATCACTACCTGTAAAAACTTGTTTCTCCTTAAAGTAGAATATTTGTCATATTTTTCATACAATTATTTTAATTTCACAGGGCATTACATTAAATGATCTTTTAGATAAAACAAAATTCATCAATGATCAACGTAAAATGGTTCTGAAGGCAGTTCGCAGGATTCAATTTGATTTTAAACCTGTTTACACTCCGCCACCACTTGATTATGATTGTCCTCTCCTAGAAAAGTTAAAATTAACTGATATGACAAATAGACAAGGGCTACTCACTTCACCGGCTGTTGGCCTGCTTAGTTTAGAAGATATGAAGGGGCAAGGAGAACAACAGTTAGATATGGAAATTGAAGGGGAGATTGAAGTTCAAAATATTGCTGTGGTGGATAATGAAACCGATACTGTTAAGCTATATGTAAGATGAATCATGTTTTATTAATAGTTAGTATTATTAGGGACAGTCCAGTAATGTGCCAACATTATTGTGTAGTATTTTCACTTCTTTATTACATCCAAAAATAGTTTTTTTTAGAATTGAATGTTGTGTTAGTTGGGTTTGCAGGGTAATCTTACACAGTATATGTCGAGACGAGAGCGAGTTCGAATCTCACTAAGTTTGAGCTTCCGGTGAAAAAATACCTTTAGTAAACCAAAATCATTGGAGAATAATCTCTTGTATGGATCTTTGACATTTAGCAACACGAATTTTGTGAGCATGGTAGTTAACAAACCTCTCTTCTTACCTTGTGAGAGAAAGTCTCAAGTCGCCGCAGCGGGAATGTTAAGTGGGCTTCTGTTATTATTTCTATTATCTTATAGTTTTTATTGTATGATCATTTATGCTGAAACAATGTAGTACTAAAAATTTAACTTTTATTAGAGGACAAAATTGCAAGAGACCGAAAATGAGTGGCAAGTGGTGATAAAAGAGGCTTTTCTGAGGAACTTGGGTACACTACATTCACAAAGCAATGCTTCCCACTATGCTGTTTCTATATATCCTTATCTTAAAGTATTAGAGGTGAGTGTCATAAAATAATATGTTCTGTTTTAACAATACATCACTGTCTCTGTTCCTACTTTATGTGTATTCAATATTTCTTCTTCCATTTCTTTCTATCTATCTTTCACTCACAATCTACTTTTTTCAGACATAGTGTCTCATTTACTTGTATTAATTTCTTGGTGATTTGTTCTATAATTTTTACTGCTGATCTGTTACCACAGACTCTCTGTATTTACACAAGTTTTTCTAGTTTAGAAGCTAAATAAATAGACATTACTGTGATCTGGTTTGAATAGTGAAAAACTATGGAGATAATGAGACTTAACATTTGGTGTTTTCAAGCAATGTGTATATTGTGTTGTAGCGTTTATCACCCAAACGATTACCACCTTATGATGTAAAACTTATTATCATAATGTGCTACTTTTTCCACCATTTAAGGGATTAAATACAAAATCTTTTGTAGATATTTCTGTTCGCAATATTTTTATTAGAAATAATTTACTTGACTGATAATTGTTTTAATTACAGACAGATCAATTTGTAAAGTTGATAATGTATGAAATTCGCAAATTAGTTGATGGAAGTGAAAGTTACAGTCCCACATTAAAGCTGTTGCAGAGAAATCTGGGCACTCAAGTGTACCATAAGTAAGTATGTGTGGCTGTATTTCACTTTAAAAAGAGCAATAGCTGGTTAAGTTACTGAAGTTATCGTTATTAGCGAACAAATGTGCATTGCTGGTTATGAGCCTTTAAAGATCTGAACACCGATCCTTCCCGCATTGTACGTATCTAGTGTTTTCAAGCGATTTACAACATAGTGTTGGTCCAACCAGTGGCTTTCCTTATCTATCATCATGAAGACTTTACTCAATTTTACAGTTTCTGTAGCTGTTACTTCTTAGAACCTGAGTTTAACAAACTTTTGGACTAAGTCAAAAGGAGAAGGGAAGGGGTAACAAGATTTAAAAATAATCTTAACATAGGGTTCAAGTTGACAAACTTTCACCAAATAATGTTTGAAATTTTTAGATACCAAATAGAAAAATACCGGCAAAACGGAGTTTTGAAGAAAGTTAAACAGATATATAAAAAGTATTGCGAGTGGTATTTGGAGCGACGGGCTGTAGATGGCACAAACCAGCCATATAATGGGCGGCAAGTGTGGCAATTGTTGGAGCACCAAAACAGAGATGGAGCTAGTTTGGTGAGTACACATGATGGTGTATTTAGTTTGTTACTTTAGAAGTTTGCAATAATTATTAAATATGAGAAATAATGTAAATTTTCATTATTTTGTAGGATTTGGAAGAAACACCATGGCCAATGGATATAAGGCAAAACATAGGAAAGTTTCTGTACAATATCATTATTAATGATGTGAAAATTGATGTGAACATGTTTAAAACCAAAGATAAGCAGTGAGTATTTTAGTTTGTTACAATTGCAAATGATTGTTTTATTGTGAAAAGATAATCTCTTTTACAGACTACAGATACTTATAAAGTGGTGTAAATTTAGATACCTTCGTGAATAACTATTTTACAGGGGATTTTACAAAAAATCTTTTTTTATCATTGTGATCAGTTATCCTTTTACTATTAGACAAATTAGTTCCACCTATAGAGTAGTATCTTCGGTCAACCTCTTTGAGTTCCTATCATTATCTCATGTAGAATGTTGCTCTAACTCATCTGAAGTTGTTATTCGAAAATATTTAATTGTTACAGAAAGAAAATGCCCGCGGTGTTTAAGGTGCACCGTAATTGGGGTTGGCAGGTGCGGTTGGAGCTAAAACCTCACCCGGTTGTAGCTCGTCTGTACACGGTAGCGGCAAGACCCGCGCTTCGTCTGCGCACCTCACTTGTGCCCGCGGTCTCGCCTCCCCCGCCCTGGCGGCACCACACCGCTGGCGCGTACCTAGTCACGGACACCCCTCTCATACGGTATTTACATAAATGTAGTATATGATAGCAGTGAGCGTTATATTACCTAATGTTACCTATACATTCTGGCATTGATAATGTTACAGTTTTTGATATATTTAAATCTAGATATAACAATTACTATTAATAATTTTGTTCAAGGTTATCATTCTGCGTGTCAAGTCAACTCAATAGACTAAAAGAGGCACCACCGAACACCCTCTATCCAGTGTTAGACAGCCTTAACCAACTAGGGGAAGTGCCATGGGTTATCAACAAACCCATTTTAGATTTACAGATCAAAGTGTTCAGGTGTGTAGTTCCTTATTAACTCTGACTTTAGCATCCTTATTTAAACGACAATGTCAGTCCATGTGCCTGTGAACAATTTTCAATCTCGAGAACTACAAGGGGTAGGACTGAAATTTGACATACAGACAGATCTCGCTTAGATAAGATCAGAGCTGTTGGAATTTTGTTGATGTGTGGTCGGGTTCCCGAGTTGTGGGTGCCCAAAGTTACAGAATTTTGTATGGGCCACTTGTTATTCTAAATGGCCAAATCAATATTATTCTAGATTATACTTTATAAGAGTGTTATTATATGAGAGTGTTGATAGATGTTCTTCAAATTATTCTTTTGATCTTTAAAATAATCATCTAGTGCCTAGTTTATATTGAGAATATTATTTGAATACAGTATAGTCCTCTGAGGCTATGGTAGCCATTGTTGGGCCTGGTCCTGGTCCAGATTGCCATGTCATTTTTGATATAACACAAAACAAAAAAATTAAAGCTGTTAAAACTCTAAAAATATCTTTGTTTGTAGAAAGTTTTGAAAAAATGTTTAATATTTAAATGTATTGCAAAAAATTTGTTCTTGTGTATCATAACTTAAGGTGACAAATTTGATTTCTTAGACTGATGACTAGGACGTATTTAGAATTATGTTTCTTCTAATACAAGAAAGCCTCTTCGCTGATGAAGACTAAAATGAGTCTAATTATTATTGCATTTAAGATTGGGCGGTGACAAGAGTTTGGATATCCCGGAACCAGGGTCCGCACTTAAAGTAGAACAGTTTGCGGGAGGGAGTGCGGACAACAGTGCGGGCGCAGCATACAAGCGGCGACTCGCGATCAATCGCGCTCGCGCTGATATGCACTCTCTATGGTGCGATGCGCTATACAAACTGTCCGTTGCGAACCACTATCGGTGAGTTTTTTAGAGACATGTACATATAAGTTGTTAAAAAATTACTGGAGGCAGGTCCCTGTTGTCGGAGAACGTCTAGGTAGGGACCATCGCAGCTTCTATTGGAGCGGACAAACAGTACAGTACAAACATTACTGTGCTCCATATTGAAGGGTGGTATATCCTAGTAAAATTACTGAGGTAACGAGACATAACAACCAACGTTTTTAAGTTGACGAGCGCAATGTGCTGCTGTGTATCTTATTTTAACCAGCGCCACCTTGTTATAGGCAAGTATATCACTCACCATCAGTTTGAACGTCTTACTCGTCTCGATGTCTCGTCGAATAAAACAAAAGTAAAATTGCTCAGTGATGGAATGATCATAAAAGCTGCAAGATACAACTATCCATACACAAAGGTCAGATTAATTGTTGGCTGGCAGAGCCCTTATCGGAAAAAGCTGTAAGCTTATATAATTGACGTGTCCCTTTGAGTAGGGATCTGTGAATGTATCCATGAGGCTGTCAATTTTTCAAAGGTTCAACAATAATTAGATTTAATAAAAAAATTAAAAATGATGCAAGTTCTACTTAACCACTGACATAGACAAACATTTCTTCCAAAAAGACAAAATGTAATAAAATAAAGGTGTTAGGCCTTTCTAAGTACTTGAGTTTGTTAATCCAATTATTAATTTATGTTATTCTTATCAATGTAACAACACAACGACAGGGATCGTATATTTTGGCTGCCACACAACATCGACTTCCGCGGGCGCGTGTACGCAGTGGGCCCTCATGTGTCCGTGCTGGGTGCGGACGCGGCGCGTGCGCTGCTGCAGTTCGCACAGCGGCAGCCACTCGGCCCACGCGGCCTGCGCTGGCTGCAGCTTCACGCAGTCAATCTCACGGGCACCATGAAAAGCAGCACCTTAGATGAAAGGCGAGTAATAGTAAAATATATTTATATAAGTATTTGTATAAGTTGTTTTAGTTTTCGCGGACAAAATGGCGTTGTCAGTTGTGTCAATGACGCTATGGTTTCGTAGTGTAATCTTATGTCAGGAATTAAGTGGTTTGTTTGAAAATATTGTCTCTTCCACACTTTATTTGACGTTACGGGTTATTTGGTTTAAGTCGACTCTAGAGAGCGCCGTTATCTCATAATTCAACGTCGAATTGAACACTATGTTATTAATTGAAGCTGTGATGTCTGTTTATAGGTTCGATCCCGCTAAACTTAGCTTCCGGCGAAATAAAATATCGAGTACAACATATTTTGTGGATATGTGACTAGATAAATGACTCCTTGTGAAAGAAGGCTCCAAAGTCCAGAAAAGATGGCTTTATGACTAGATTATTTCGCAATATTAAATGATTGCTAGTTAAATGAATCTTTATAGACTATAAGACTAAATAATGACTAATTATAATTTTATGAACACCTTTACAATTTCTGGTCAGTTATTAATATTATTTAATTATTTATACATTAGGTATGAATATGCTAAGAGTATAATGGACAAAATCTTGGACTCTGCTGACAACCCGCTGGACGGGGAGGGCTGGTGGAAACGGTCGGAGGAGCCGTGGCAGACCCTAGCCTGTTGCATGGAGATCGCGAACGCAGTGAGATCTCCTAACCCGGAAGGTAATATTATTTTCAAATGTGTGCTGATATAATTTGGTGCTGAATGTTTTTTGCTATATTTATATATTCTTTTTAAAAGATGAACATTTAATAACTTATCTATGATGTAGTTTGATGAAAGTAATTTCGCAGCGTTTGACGCTTGGTAAAAGTTTTAATATTGATCATATAGAATACAGTTTTGCCTATTTATTTATTTAGACACCAACAGCAATACATACAAAATATTTAAGCTTAAAATTAACAATTATAAGAATAGGTACTGGTATGTAAGCCAGTTACAGGCGTGTACAGCAATCTCCTAAAACACTATGACATGTTAAAGCAGTCCTATAAAAATTTGGGAAAATTTGTCAAATTTACATGTTAACAAAATGACAAAGATACACATGAGATAAAAATTTAAAATGACCTAACAAGAGTTATCAATTTCATATTTTAAAAGTTAGTTCATATCGCTATTTCGTGGTTTTTTTACCACACTCTGTTTTGGTACCAAGTAGTCAAAACAAGATAAATTGTTAATGAGTCAGAATTAATATATGAGTGTCATTTGAGCAGAATACCTGTGCGGTTTCCCGGTGCATCAGGACGGTTCGTGTAACGGGCTGCAGCATTACGCGGCGCTTGGAGGAGACGCTGCGGGCGCGGCTGCGGTCAACCTGGCATCGCTCGACCGCCCGCAGGATGTCTACACTACAGTCGCCGGCATGGTGGGATATCAAAACATTATTTAAGATTTTTTTATTTTTACGTTGGTACTGGTTAATGCTTGACCACGACCCCACCCGGTGTTAAGTGAAGATGTGGTCTATGATAGTAAAAGCGCATTAACCTAGCAATATTCACTCTTTTTTTGAAAACGCCTACATCATTATTGTACGGGAACACTGATGCCGGAAAATTGTTCCACTCTATAGCTGTACTTATTAAAAACGAGGAGTCAAACCTCTTAGTGCGTAAACTGGGGATGTTTACAACATAAGGATGGAGTCTCGCCGTGCGCCTTGTCCGGTGATGAAAAGGGGACGGGTGAATTACGTCAGGTAATTCCTGCGCACACTCTCCGAAATGGATCCTGTAGAACTCATAAACACACTCACGCACGTGGTCACCGGTACAAATAATACATTTACGTATAAAATAAGTATTATTTTAACACTAAATTTACCAGACCAGTCAAATTGACTGGTCCTGCAAGTTCAATTTAAAATTAGTTCTATATGAAATATTCTATTTTTGTAATGATATATATATATGATATACCTTTGTAGCTTTAACTAAAGAAATAATTATATGAAATTTATGTTATTTTATATATGTTCATATCAAATATATTTTGGTTGAAATAGGTATAGTTAAACTGTTGGTAAATCTAGTGTTAAATGATCCTTTACTTGCGTAGTAAAACGTTTACATTCGTTTGCAGGTTGAACGGATGAGAGCACGCGATGCGGCGGATGGTGTACCCGCGGCCGTTGTGCTGGAGAACTTTGTCAGAAGGAAGGTCATCAAGCAAACTGTCATGACCACGGTGTATGGAGTTACAAGATATGGTGCGCGGCTGCAAATTGCGAAACAGTTGAAAGGTTGGTTAAAATTATATCACTCAGTCTACATTGTATACTATATACCAATTATTGCTTACTGCTGATTATCATTCTTATCATTATCTTGAGTCGATTGATGATCATTCATAGACTGACAAGTATCATACGTGTTTTATAACTATCACAAACTTACTACCTGACCAGTTCCTATTAATCACCTTGGCTACACTTTCTATTTCAGATATAGACAACTTTCCGAAGGAGCATGTCTGGTCCTGCTCTCAATATCTTACAACGAAAACCTTTGACAGCTTGAGAGAGATGTTCACATCTACAAAGTTAATCCAGGACTGGTTCACCGACTGCGCAAAGTAAGCACTTATAAAGAGCATTCAGTTAGTTTGACTATCATATTTCTTAGTTATGTTGTCTTGTTGTACATGAGATGTAGTGCTACAAGAAGTATATTCTTAAGGTTCAAGTAAAAGTAAGACAAAGAGGAAAAAAATTTTAATATAAGTATAAAGGTTGTGGGTGAATATCCCTTAATTGAACAATGTGTACATTTTTGGGGTAGGTTTATTTCCAGATGTGATGGTTGATGATGGTAATGATTAAGCGGTATCTGATAGCCCTATGCATTATTACATTATATCATTACAAACATCAATCCTATACTTTTCTTGACCTCTTCATAGATGATTTTTTTTTTGGTTTTTTAACAAATTTGAATTGTTTATTGATATTTATACACGTAGGTTGATTTCCGGAGTATGCGGCGAGAGTGTGGAGTGGGTGACGCCACTAGGGCTGGCCGTAGTGCAGCCGTATTACCGCCGCGCGACCTACCAACGAGCTCAGGGTACGCCTATTGAGTATCAGAAGTAAGTACCCACATCAGCCCCATAGAATTCGACAGATGTTGCAAAAATGCAGCTTACTTTAATGATATGGTTTCACTGATAGTAGGTTTCTTTAAAAGTTACTATCTAGGTCAGTACCATCACTGGACCTGATACTGATGTTTAAACAGTTTGAAGGGTGCTGCAGTTATTGAAATTACTGTGGTAATGAGATTTCTTGTTGCTCGTAGCGATGGGCACAATGTAGTGCTGTATATATTAACTTAACTAGCGCCAACTTGTAATTAGTGGACGTATCACTTTAAACAGATGAACGTCGTGATTTTTTTTCTCTTTATTTTGGCACAAATAGTCATCATATATAAAATATACTTTAAGAAAAACAAAGAATAACGCGAGGACAGGTAGTGCCCAACATTGCATATGAAAACACAGACCATAGAAACTAAAACAACACTAAAGTAAAAAGAACAAATAAGCATTTTAAAAATAAATAATTAATATAAAAATAATCACACTACTACATAAAATAAATAATACATTATGACAGAAATCTAGATTGACATAATAATAATTTAGTTTTGAAAACATTCAAAGAGTTGTGGAAAAGGTCAATATCGTAGAAATGTTTATTGTACTTATTGACAGATGGAGTAAAAAAGTTATTAATTGTGTAGTTGGTTGTAGTTATAATTGTGTCGTTATTTCGTTTTACCAAAAGAAAATGTTGGAACGTTAGATTCTAAGCTGCAATGTTCACTAACTCAGGCGCCCGTGTACGATGAAGCAGCGCAACGCGTTCCCGCCTAACTTCATCCATTCGCTGGACTCCACGCACATGATGCTCACGGGACTGCACTGCGCCGCGGGCGGCATCTCCTTCGTCTCCGTGCACGACTGCTTCTGGACACATCCCTCAACGGTAGATCTAATGAACAAGGTACCACCACAAAACAATAGCACCAGTAATAGCCAAAGTTTGGGCATCACACTTCATTGTCACTTATTACCACAACAAGTCAAAGTTATGTCCTATTGTAGATGCATATTGATTTTGACATGTTGTCGAAAAAAGGTTGACTACTTCTATATACTATATACATAGTTTTTTAATGGTATCGTTTCTGGTAAAACATCATTTTGATTAAGGAAACTTTTTGTTATCAGATTTGCCGTGAGCAGTTCGTGTCGCTGCACTCGCAGCCGATCTTGGAGGACCTGTCAGAGTTCATGATGAAACGGTACAGCTATACTGAAAGGTAAGAAGGAGACGGCTGCGAATTTTAAACTACTCATTCTTTTTCTTCTTCTTAAGGTAACATCTTCCGAAGGTCAGTGATCATTATGGCAATTTGGACCTTAGATATCGCGGCTCTTAGAAGGGAACAGGTGCTCCTTCCAAACCACTGGCGTAGGTTTTTTATCCAGGATGTTGTTCTGCGGCCCACACTTCTCTTTCCCTGAATGAAACTACTCATTGCATTATTTTAAAACGATTTTTTTTTTATCAATTAATACATTTTACAACTTGGTCAAGAAGTGGACAAAAATATTATGAGGAAGTATGAGGTGTGTAAATTTCCTAGCATCTCATTAGTTTTAGGTTAAAGTCCATATCCTATAACTTAAGCCTTTATTGTTAGTCACTCCCGAACGCCGTAAGCGCAAATCTCCGGGACAAATCTCCCTCTTCGACCGGCCCGTCCCCTGGAAGGACTCGGTCAA
>DWLS01001259.1:0-22788 GCA_018246255.1 Pachliopta kotzebuea | reverse complement strand
ACTTACTCGTAAGACAGTAGATAAGACATATTTAAATTTAAAAAAATTGTGTACTGTCTACTGAGTCTCTTGCGTCCCGCGAACTGCTGGTAGATTTACGACGTTCAATATATGAACTAATGTTCCTATGTTGAATAAAAATTTTAAGTTTGACTTTGACTATCGGGATCAGTATCAAAGCTATCAATCTCATCATTTTAACATCTGGCCAAACTTAGAACAAAGAGTCAAATTTTAATATATCACATAAAAGTGTTGGAATAATAAAACTTGAGGATTTTTATGCCGCGGTATGTTTATATTGAAATACAAAACGGCGCTGCTCTCGTCTAGCCGTCGTAAAAGATACTCATAAAATTAAGAAGTGAAATTATAAATTATCGAAAACAGATTACAGTAGTAAAACCGCTAGAATTCTTTAAACATAACTATCAATATTTAATACATTTAAATAACAATTAATAAAATATCTTCGACCTCAATATATATGAAAGAAATCACAGAGACGTTCACTTGATAGTAATATATACGTCCGCCCTCACAAAGCAGCGCTACTTAGAATGATATACACAGCACCACATTGCGCTCGTCAACAAAGATGTTGAGTTTAGTTACCTCAGTAATTTTACTAGCTACAGCACCCCTCAAACTGAAACAGTAATGTTCGAAAGTATTATTTGTCGGCTGCAAAAGTAGCTGCGATGGTACCTAGACGGTCTCCGGCATCAGAGACTTATAACCAGTAAACACACTCATTACAGGGTCTGGTCTTATGATAACAAATATTATTAGTCCTGAAACCTCAGTAAAATTAATAGATAAACTAAACAGTGATTTTTTTTAAATAAAAAACTAAACAATATAATAGTTCACATTCTTTAGATTATAATCTAAGAAAACTCAAACCTGTGACTTAAATATATTTTGACTTTACTAGCGATTGAGTATATACACATACAAACACAAAACACTTTATTACTTTTGTTACAAAGTGAACAAAGACGTCTGTCTATACACGAACACGTCTCTTCAGAGGTTCTTGTTATAGAAATTACAGAGGAATAAGTAATTTTCAGACAATCTCAATCTCCTTCAATCAAGATAAATTATTCTTTGTTGCTTCCGGCGCGAGGAGCACACGTGCTTGTCAAACTGAGTATGATGGATGCCTTTATCGTTACAGAAGATTCAATAAAGCCTCAAACGGAACACCCAACAAAGTCTTTTACTTTCAAACTTAAATGTAATTACTTTGAAGTTTCGGAGGTTTTAATACCTAGTCATGCTGCTTGTGGAAGAACAAAAACATGCGAAGTATACTGTTATTACAGAAATAAGAAAAAAGTTTATTGTATAATTCTAGAATATTATCAATAAATAGTAAATGAAATCGTTTAGGTGATGTGTTGAGCAAAAGGCTCTCTTGATGGTAAGTGATACAATTAATCATAACATTGCGCTGATTATGATGGTATATATAGTACCACATTGTGCTTATCGTTTTGACAGATAAGTGGTTTAAGTCTCGTTATCTCAGTAATTTCACTAGCATACAGTACTTTTTAAACCGGAACACAGTAATGTTAGCATAATAATGTTTATCGGCTGCAATAGGAGCTGCGGTGGTACCTACCTAGACGGTTTTTAGCAATAGAGATCTTCCACCAGTAAAAATTACTGGAGAATCGAGACTTAACACCTGATGTTAAAGCGACAAGACTAATGTGGTGTTATGTATACCATTACAGCACTGTGTTGCTATAGGCAAACGTATCACTTACCATCAGGTGAACGTTTCGGTTGCATTGTCGAATAAAAAAAGTAATCGCTTAGAAAGGGATGTAAGGGGTCCAACACAACTCACGAGACCCATAACGAACTTTATCTACTCGTGATGCAGCTTGCTAATTAACAAACGAGGTTTAGGCTCCTCTCCAACCCGCACTGGACTAGCATGGTGGGACAGCTCAAATCCTTCCATTACTGTGAGAGGTCTAAGTCCAACAGTGGACGTCTACTGGTTGATGATGAATCGCTGGTTTTGTAAAGTAAAGTATTTGTTTAAATTTGCTGTAAAATATATTTGCTTGTCCGACTTCCGTTTCCTCAGGCACGGTACATGCAGAAACTTCGTCATATGTAACAAATGTGTAAACGCGATCCGGAATAGAATTTAATCACATATCCGCGGCGAAAAAGTGGGACAAGTGGGAATGCAATATCAGCAGGCAATATGGTGACGTGTAATGAAGGCTGCGAGAGCTGGATTTAAACTTGGCCGGTTTTTGGTTTTAGCCGTTGTATAAACAAAAGCGATAGTAGAGTATATTGTTATAACCGACGAAATATTGTCTAGAATTTTGGTGAAGAGCTTACCTTCTTTTATTAAACGTAGGTTTTTTTCAAGACTATAAACTTCCGATTCTGGTGTATGAACAGGTTATTTCGTTTTCTCTTTCTTTATTTTAAGGATAGTACGAACATAAGAAGATTTATTTCTCTGTCTTTACGCGTTTAAACTTAATCAAAATTACTTCTTCCTTTAGTTATTACAGTTAAGTTTATAAAAAGCTTTGGTGTTAAAGGCTGTGTGAATTACATTTATACATCAAGGACCTCTTTATTTAGAGATTAAGTTAGCTAATGCGAAAAACAGATTTTTATTTTTTTGTACTGAAATTCTAAATCATTATGAATAATTAGATGAACGCCGTCTGTGTATTTAATCCAAAAACTATTCACCTGAAATCATGTAATTCCAGCAACACAAAGTATTTAACAAAGTAAATGGTACATAAAATTTCAGATTATGTTATTAAAATTCTGCGGATTCAGAATATATAAATCCTGAAAAAAGAGCTCGGTGAAGCGCAATTTGTAATTTTATAATGCTACAGCTCATCGCCTGCATTGTAGTAAGAGGAAAGTTTTTACTGCGCCACATAAAACCGGATTATTTCTCGCCGAGTCGTGGCTCTGCATTCATGTAATAAAAGCTGACTTATCCTCCAATCGATTCTAATCATTACTATGATATATTTTTAACCGACAATTGAAAGATAGTTTACAATTCGCGTGATTTTTCTCTCTTAGTCTCTATAACCTGCATTAGCGTAAGAGACTGATGCGCTGACTTAAATACACTGTTGTAGATTTTAAACCGGAAAAGCTACATGGATAGTCACTGATTATAAAAAGATGTCCAAGATACGGACATGAGAAATTCGAAAAAAAAAAGTCTGTACTATATTTATTAAGAAAGATTTAATATATGTATTAATGAAAATATTAAATCATTTTCATTCGTACCTGGAGTAGGAAGCACGAGGTGTATAGTTATGTAAATATATTCAACGCCTGTGTTGATATTGTTTTAAGCAACAAGAGATTTAAAACAACAGTATAATACTTACAATATCGTCGGTATATGTATATGTGTATATACGTATGTTGTATATTAAATGGAAAACCCCGGTAACGAAGTTTGTTTAATAAAGCTAACATTGTTCAGAAGTTTTCAATGCTTCAATTCTTCGGTGGGTTTTTACTCGAGTAAACTCGTTAAAAATATTTCATCGGTTTGTTCATTCTCTATAAGCAGCGGATGAGCTTGTTTTAACACGGATATCCCAGGTTCGATTTCCGAGCCATGAAAATGTTGTTATGTAAGTAATCTCTACTTTATTAGTGATGAACACATGCAGCTATTTTGTAACAACTAGGCTTAATATGTGTTTATTTATCACTCATAACTTTCTTCTAAAATTTTCTTCAACTACCTTTGTTATTACTTTTTAATTTCTTTCTATTCAAATGTTGCTGTCGTTTTACCGTATCCTATTCATCTCCTAGACAGCGAAAAAAGAAACTAGATTAAATTCTTGTATCAGAAACTAACAATAATACAAATATACTCACTCCTTGTAACACTAGCAACTGTTATGGTTTAATATTTGATATGGTTTATCACTTTGTTGATGACCATGACACAATGAACGAACCTTGTAGAAACTGACCTACAATAGACAATTTTTGTTTATTTAAACGCCTTGATTGTATACACCAAAACGTTAGAAAGAGCTAACGTAAAACCTGGCGGCGTCCTCAACCACTCAACCCTGGAAGAATGTTAAAAATGTACAAAGCAAGTGCAAACAGACTTTATATTTACTTTGTGAAAACTATGAATTTTTGAAAGACTGTCAATATGAAACGGAAAACTGTGCGACTGTAACGTTTTTCTGTGATTGTAATACTTGGAAACCAGGTCGCAGTTTCATGCAGTGGAAGCACGCTCTAGTTCCAATAGAAGAGAATCGCGTGGAATGAATTGGGAACTGATGACTGTGAATAAAAAAAAAATACCACGTGTTTGTAGTAACCTGCGATAATATCAAAGCATTTCGCAAATTGAAAATATAAAGTGCTTGTATTAAAAGTTGAATGTGATGCTAGATGAGTATGAGGTCTTACGCGGTGAAGAATGTCCTCCAAGTATATTATGGCTTTCATGTTCTGGCCTCTTTCTGTTATGGAGGCACATTTACAATATATGCTAGACTTTTAGTAATACTGGTTGTGGGTGGCTGTTCACAGGAATCATCTAAGTATCACTGTGGTGACTATTTCTAATATCTAAAAGTCGGAAGCAAATAATACAGTACTCTGGTATTAAAAACCTGATATAATGAAACGCAGTGTTTATTTTTTTATACTACGAGGCATCGAGAACAAGGTGTTCACTTGATGGTAAGTGATACGCTTGCCCATAACATGGCGCTGGTTAAAATCGTCGGCGATGGTGGCTCGTTACCCCAGTAATTTCACTAACATTAAAGTTAAGTTGGACAATACTGTTTGTCGGCTGCAATGGGAGGTATGGTGGTACCTACATATACGATCTCTGGTAACGGAAACCTACTTCCATTAAATTCGACTTCCTAACCAGCACTATATTATTATAGTTAAGCGTATCACTAATTATTACGTACACTTCTTGCTAGTATTATTGGTACAGCGTTTTAAAAAGACTGGAATAAATCTTGACTGTTCAAATTCCTCTACTCATGCGGGCAACGAATCGTATTCACTTAATGTCAGTTTCAAGTGTTTCTTCTTCTTCAATCTAAACTTGAACGGGAGTAAACAATAATGTATTCACTATACAAGTGAAATGATCGATCGCCTCTCTGGCATCTGCCAACTTCTGAATTCAATTTCAGATTTGGCAAAGTTTCGTCCGGGCAACTCGCAAACAAGACAAACATTGCAGTTGAGTTACGAATTCGGGACCATAAATTTAATTCGTCCTGTAAACTTCCTAATGGAGTAACACTAATATTTTTCAAAATTGGTCTATTCCATTTACAGTCTTCCTAATTTTTGTAATTAAAAATCATCATTATCATAAGAAGCCTTCATCAAATTGAACTTTTCCGGTGAGATAGAGAAATCCTTGTCCCGTCTTCTACTATTCCGGACTGTGTATTTAGTTGAAAATAAAGACTGAATTGAAAAAAAATAGGTTGTGATCTTAAATAAAGTACATTGTTTTGCTACAGTAAAACTTTGAATATAACATTTCCATCAGAATCACTACAAACATTGTAGTTTGAGTATAATTGTAAATCCGCAAAGGAAATATACTCCGAGCTTCGTTACCAGTCTGCTGGCTGAGCTGTTAAATGATTTTCATTAGCAGACTGCGGAATCTTATTTCAGTTACGACTAAATCCAACAATTTGCTGTGAGCATTCCTGTAATCCAGGAAACGAGCTCCACTTGATCTAGATATAATTTAAAATCTAATTTTTTTTTAAATTTACTTAATACGGTATTAATTTATCAAATCCCCTTCAAAATTACTCCTGTACTATAAAACATATTTTATTTATTCTTTCCAAAGTTTCCATTGCAGGTTATGATACTTATTGAAATATTCGTTGCCATTATAAGTACTACTTTATACCAGTTTGAATCGCGTTGTAAGTAATAAAAGTAAGGTAATAAAACTTAACATTTAATATTTTATGCAATTTGGTACAGTACGAACATCTTAAACAAGAACCTAATAGTTATAAGTAGCGGAAGTTCTAGCCATCAGACATCCCTTCTCATTAGATATCATTAATTAAGTTTACCATGGAAATGAGCTCATAATAGTTAACAAAACTTATCATCCAGAGAAAAACTATCCTCAAAAGGAACATCGAATTGAGAATGCAGGTCCTAACTTAACCATCAAAAACTGCATCAACTCATAAACCTTCCTACTTTTGGTTGGTTAAATAAGTTATTCTTAAACTGTGTACTTAAAATGTGGTACAATAAATTATCTTATATGCACCGTATTAATATAGTTTCAGTGTATAAATATTTAATGCAATTTACTTAGCCTGAAAACTGTGCGCATAATAACCATAAATTTTGTGTGTTACTGAAACGCTTCTTTAATAAGGTTTCCTGGTTCCTGAACCAACAATATTCTTATCGCTTGACAGCAGTAAAATAACTTAAAAAAAATATTATCAGGTTCGTGATTTTCTTTAAAGGTATTTATAGAAAAGAATATATTGATATGTTATATAAGAATGACTAACACATAATAAGTTCAAAGCATTAGAACTTAGCGAAATTAAAGCACTCAAGTAATAGTTATAAAGAAGGATAAAAGTATTAGGCGGAACTTTAACATACGGCTGAACTTATGCGGAGTTCACTACAACACTTCGTTCATCTCTTACGTTATTACTGTTGAATAGTTTTCATAGTGAAGATGGTAGTAAGCTACTCAATCGATTCGTGACCCCATAGTAAGATCTGTTTTCTTATTTTACTGGTCTCCAATAACTGAGACCTAAGGTAATATTGCGAGGATTGCAGTACATGTCCAACATAACTTAAAAAGTCATTATCTCCCTGAGTTTGTTTAATAGTAAAATTGTTTTATTTTAAATGAATGTGCAATTTATAATAAAGTAAACAAAATTCCTGAACCACAACTACATACTAGTAAGGATTTTTACAAAGTAGTTCCATGAACCATTTAGTATCGGCGCGAGTAAATAATCTGAAATTAAATTTCTCCTGTATGGGACCCGTCACCAAAGAATTCTAAAGTGCCGTACTTCATAAACTATTTCAGGACATAAGCCATAAATTACCAGTGAGCTGTTACATAAATCATGTGTAATGAAGACGTTAGAATGTAATTTTAGATAATTAATTGCACACATCCAAAAAAACCTAGTTTAAGGTTGCACGCGGTAATTTGTGAAAGAACGAGACGGATATACTGTGTAGATGATGAATAGAGAGACAGGAAGAGCTATTAATCGATTGATTGATTGACAATTGTTTCATCAATTGTAATAAAAAAGAATAAACAGTGTATATAACGTACTAGAGATTTCACAGTTTCTCTCTCTTTCTATCTTCATATATTAAAAGTGAAAGGGAGTTACAGCGCGGACTCAAGTCTGACGCGCAGCTTGTGTACGACGGCGTAGTAGAGGGCGCGCTGCGAAGAGTGGGACAGAGCAATAGAGAAATTATATAGAAACGAGTTCCGTCTCATTCCCTCACATCTATATTTGACTCTTTTTCATTTTATAAAATCAATCAAATCCCTAAATGTCTGATTAGAATCTATGTCTACCCACGGTCGCTAATTGGAATCACAGTTTGCAGGAAAAAGGATACAACGTTATATATAAATAATAAATAAATGTATTATTTTAAATAACACTTTTTGTACATTTTTGTTGCTTTAGATTCTTCAGTGCTCCAGTTATTTACATATTAATACGGATATTTAGACGTTGTCTCCAAGCGGTATAAACCAGATCTGAAAAAGGTTAAAATTTATTTACTAAAGCAGTACCAGTTAACGAGATTTTATTTGGTAGGGTACCATCAGATTAATTTATATCTTTGGGCGATAAAATATAAGTCCTTTATTTTATTACTGAGAAAACAAAGGATCCATAAACATATTTTTTAAAAGAGAATGTACACCATGAATCAAGCGGATAAAATGATGATATGTATATATATACCATCGCCTTTTAACAACTATAACACAAAGGGGATTACATTTACTTTAAAAACTTCATAACACAAATGAATATTCATCATGTGTGTGATAACTAATGACATATCTGGAATAAGTATGTGATTTAGGAGAAGAAACGGGTTTAAAAGAAAACTTATACAAACCCATTTTTGTTAGGAATTCCATTGCCCATGTTCATCGTTGGCCCTTGGCAGGTATTTGCTGCTACTTCCGCCGGGCTCTCACATTTCTTACCAACTAAATGATCATAGGCAACTGTCGCCGCGAACAGCTCCCATGACCGATTGTGATTGCAAACACTTGTAAGACACCCGGGTTGATTACTACCGCCGTTAGGATAAAAATCAGCATCACCGATATCTTCATTCACACCACGTCCACGTCCATTCGTGTGAATAATTTCAACATAAACACCATCTTTTCTATTTAAGCGGTTACTATTATTATCCCACACGGGACTAATGGGATCAAGACCTGCAAAAATATTTTAACCGGTAAGAACCTCTCAATATTTCAGTAATAAATTTAATCTTTTTTATGGTTATCACAGACCAATAAAGAGAACTATAATTTAATAATTTACCTGTGACGCGACCAACTCTGCCTCCAAGCTCCCTTCCAGCATTACCAACGACGTGCGATCCTAAACTGAATCCAGCCAGATGCATATCAGCAAAAGATGCTCCAGTTACGCTATTTAGGAAAGCTAAAAATTGTCCCAAACCACGGCCCACACTCGGTACACTGACGATGGCGTTTATGTAGCTACCTATTGCGATTCTTCCCCAATCCAAAACAATTACATTCATATCGTAGTTTTGGAGATAAGCTAAAAAATATTATTATTAGTATAACATACTTTCTTTTAAATATTTATAAAAATAATTGAAAATGTAAATACCGTTTCTAATAAGGGGATTGATCTCAGTGTTCTGATTACCCAACCAGCCGTGCACGATCACCACTGTTGGGCGATTCGGATCGAAATTAGATGAAGTTATTGATTGGGCATTGTTAATTTCAAGGCGCTGACCGGAGGTAGGATTTGACCTGAAATTATAAATATTTAAATTTTATGATAGGTGTGTTCAATAATATTCACTCGGTGTGCTAAATAAGAACAATCATGGCTCAAGTGCAGCAACTTACCGTGTGAAAAGTAAATAGCGATTCCCGGCTTTTCTATCCAGACCTTTGGTAAACTCTTCGTCAACCGGTTCTTCCAGATCTACTAGATGTACCTGATTGTCTGCTCCAATAACTTCAATGTACCGTTCGTTTTTCTTAACTGGTACCGCAAGTGCAGCACAAACTGTGAAGCCACGTCAGCATATTAATTTTCATTTGAGTACATCTTCAAAAATTAAACACCAGTATGATGAAAGCTTTCACAGCTGGGAATAGAAACTATCCCTATCAAGGAAAGTAAAGAATTTATCCCTGAGGCTAACCAAATGTGGGTTGGAACATTTTAAGATATAAATAAGATATATATTTAGAGGCCATAATGTACGAAAATATCTAAGGTACATAAATAAGTAATAAAGAAAAAATAAATGCTCAGGTCAATTCTAATCTACTCACCAAATGCGGCAATCAGAATTATTGACTTCATCTTGCGGCGGAGGGTTTAGAGAGCTACCGTACAATTGCAACCAACTCTGGTCGTATTTATATGGAAATTTGTGTGTTTGTTTTCACACGTAAGCTATAATGATAACGTTTAGATGATTATCATTTAAGGTGTTTATACACTCAGCTGAAGTTGTATCTTATCTTGATTTTAATTGAAAATTATTATTTTTTTTAAATGAAATGCAATTGTTACCTTTACCTTAACTTACTTGGAATCAAATGAATCAGGTATGTCTATATTCTATTTTGGCTCCCTGCACACTAAGCTTCGCGTCGTTACATCCTTTTTTGTTCAACGAAGTCCTGCACTCTTCACTCTATTCTCCTGCACTCCGATAGCCATGGTTCTTAGCAGCTGTCTCATATAGATCATGCTGCGAGTTCTTAGGGTCTCTGCCCAAAGATGTGCCCTATAAAAAACTATGGATCGCACAACCCCCAAACACAAACATCGGCTGTTTGTATTGTATCAGGCCAGCAAGAGTTTGATAGGAGTCGCTTCAAGACAGGCGCTATTTTTAATAATAATCCAAGGGCCAGGCTTGCTGCGTTCGTCGAAGTTCCAGCGGCTTTCAAGGATGAGTCCCAAATTCTACATGACTAGACTTAACCTTGATACACGTGTCACTCACTACAATATGGCTATCCTAAGTTCATGCCTTCCGTGATCTAATTTACATTTATTTGTAACATATATTGAACAACACATTAGTGCGTTAGCAACCTTAAAGTTTCTGCGGAAACTAAATGATTGATCGTTATGAATACATTTGAAAGATTAGTTTGATTAAAAATTTACCTCTGCATTGATGTCATATATTTTTTTTATTTGTTGTATATGTAAAAACGTTACAGCGTGCGGACTTAGTGCCTTAAAGCATTCTGTACTACTCTATTCATGAAAATGTTTAGAAGTGGAAGTGAATTGAATATATTAATTACATAGAATAAATTAGATATTTATAACAAATTTTTATCTATTAACCGACACCGGTTATTTTATATTAATTAAGATTCACCGTCACTCTTGATCAAGAAGAAAATGTCTTACTATCAACTCACTAACAGCAATAAAATTATCAGTTAAAAATAGCTTTTTGGTAAGAATGTATCTAAAACAAAAATTAATAGTTCTTTAAAGTAAGGCTAATTAGCACATTTCTATGTGACGAGGAAACGGTAAGACGAGCAAGGCCTGATGGTAAATAATACACTTGGCCACAACAACGTGGCACTGGTTAAGTTGAAGATACATACATCTATACGATGGTATCACATTGACCTCGTCGCCTGAAGATATAAGGTATTAACTCCCGTTACCCCAGTAATTTCTTTTTTCCAAGACGATATAAAAACATGAATGATCAAGTGAATCAAATAAATTGACGTGTTTTTTTCAATGCTTTTTTGATAATAAAAAAGTGCTCGATAAAGATTATCATTGAATATGATATTGGCACTGAATAGATCTTTATTTGTTGATGTATAACGATATATATATCTGTTTAAGTAAAGAAGCCTTTTATTGTACTCATAGATGAGGGAAAAATCTTTCAAGCGAAATTTCCTTTGCATTGTTATGATTTGTGTGTTGTGAAAATTGGATGAAACATAAAAGCAATAGTAAAAAGAGATAATTTATCTATAATCTTTATTTCATTTGTGTTTAACACTGAGTGACTGTGTAGCTGTTAAGTAATATTTTTTTTGTATTTAAATCCTCTGTGACGATGACTTAAGTCATTTTAATAGCTACAGGTTCCTTTAGGTTGCGAGACAAGATTCCATGTCCCACTTTCGGGAACTTTTTACATTTATAATATAAGCAAATAAACCGTTACATATAATAAAACTCCAAGTAACAATACCTCCGAGTCCTATTATTGGGAATGCTAAGTGGACAAATTTTCACATTTATAATGTAAACAAATAAACTGTTTCATAAGATAAAACGTCTACTAATAATACCTCCAATTCCCACAAGTGGGAATGCGAAGTTGTAAACGTATTCAGATATATTTAATATAAATAAAGTAATACTACATCAACAGAAACACATATCGTCGCACAAGTAAAATGTAATTCTTCTATACAATTGCGTAAACTTTAACCTGAAAAAAAAAATACGAAGACCTATCGCGCTTGGGAAATTTCGCGATCCGGACCAAGATTTTGTTGGGTACACATTTTTACTAAATGTTCAGTCCAAACCAAGTCTGTCGCCTGCGAGAAGTCGAATATTGCTTGTAAGAGGCATAAAAAATTAATACTGGAACAAGGAGATCGTTCATCTTAAGTTTTAGATTATCTAAAAAAGAATACCTTAAAAAAAATCATATATCACGCCTTTTATCTTCAGCTACATACCAATCAAATACTTATCAAAATCAAAGTAGTAATTGATGAGATTACCCGTAACAATCAAACATAATAATTGGTCATTTTGTTATAATAAACAGACATCGATGGTAGGTGTAATAAGTTATCACCGGAGTACTTCCTACCACCGAATAGTAAGGTGAAAACATTACTGTGTTCCAGTATGAAGTGTAAGTAAAAAATTACTAAAGTCAGAAGACTTTCGTTACATGTCTCAAGGCGACGAGCACTAAACAAATTAAAAAAAATACATTAATACCCTAGAAGTAGGGGATAGTCGCTATAGTGGGAACTATAAGTAAACTATAAATGGATCAAAAAGAATTTAAATTATTTTGAAGTAAATATAAAAAACACGAGCCGTCTTTTTGGTTAATGATGGAACCCACACCCATAAAATTTTTAATCAGTAGCTGTCTAGGAATCAACGGATGAGGATATGTTAGAAGTTAATCTTAAGTAATCATTTTAGTTTCACTTACATTACTTTTAATATTTACACATAGTAAGTACCTTAATAAAGGATTGGTGTCTGTAAAATATTATTACGTATTTTCGAAGTGAAACTTTTTTTGTGACGGTGTGAATGGGTTTAATAAATAAAAAGATACTAATATGAATGTATGTAGTGAGGGAATGAGACGGAACGCCTATCGCACTCTTCATTTAGCGCTGTGTCTACGCTATATCTTTCTTACACTTTCAATATATGAAATAGAGAAAGAAAAAATTAGGAATCTGTAGTACATTTTTTTGTTAACCCTGTATAATTATTTTATATAATAATTAATGAAACTGTTGTCAATTAATCAATCGATCAACCGTCTCGTTATCTCTCTAATAGATTAGTATACAAATTCACTTCTACTGTATGTGAACTTCACATTCTATTATTTTTTTGGATTTTTGGTGTTGGAAAAATCTGCAGAAGTACTGTACTTCGAAGGGGAACACTCTGTGTTCCCCTTCGGATTGAGTGGGATTAATACCCTCTAAAACATCTATGGTGATCTCTTATAATGTTTTATGACCGGGATATCATATGTATTGCATCAGTGCCTTTGTTTTTGTCTTATTTGGATGTGTATGATAAGACAGTGTATTGAGCGATAATGGCCATTACGATCATGGCGATAATGGTCATTATCTTTAAACAAATTTGTTAATTACTATAGAAGAATACAGATTAATAAACGCCTGGAACATTTTAAACTGTAGGATGGACCACCGCAGGCTCTTGAGGATGGTATATATATGGATTAGAAGAAGATAGAAATATAAGGATCCGAAAAAATATTTAATGAATATGTATTGACGTTAAAGTATTTGCATACAAATTTATGGTTTTCGTTCGTATCTACTTTCTAGTGTTTTCGTTATCAACCCAATAGATGCTAAGGAGTTAATTGCTGTTGCAGTTATAAGCGCCTTTTTAAAATACTAAGTAAAATAAATAGGTTATTTAATGACTGATATTACCATGTGTAGTAAAGTTTTATAAACACCTGGTTAAGAATTGAAATTTTATACACCGATCTCATTGCGGGGTGTTTATAATATAAGTATTTATTTACAAATTTTTGTGAATCTAATTCGTATAATACACAGAACGCAAATTTAGTATAAATCTCTGTACGCTGTAATTCTATAAGGATTTATACATATTTACGATACCTACATAAATATGTTTATTAGGCAAATCTTTGATTTGCATTAAATAAGACTTTAAAACCTAATTTTGTTTTATGTTTATGTCTTGTATGTTGCAAGATCACAAAAGTGTGATTGATTTTCCCCAATTTACCCTAACGCACTGCCTATGTTTATTGCCTAATCACGTCATCATCATTATCAGCCTTTTTCAATCCACTGCTGGATATAGGCTTTCCCCAATGTCTTCCACCAAATTATGTCCTACGCTCCTGCGTCCTGTACGCGGTCTCCACGCCAAGACTTTCCTCCCCCATAGGCCGTCGCTGACACGGCACACATGGCCGGCTCACTGCCACTTCAGCTTGCAGATTTTGAGACCTATATCGACAACTTTAGTTTTCCGTCGAATTTCTTCGTTCCGGATCTTGTCCCGTAGAGAAATGCCAAGCATGACTTTCTCCATGGCTCGCTGTGTGACTTTTAAACAGTGGACCAGCCCGATAGCCAGGTGCTATGTCTCTGCGCCGTAAGTCATGGTGGGGAGGACGCATTGATTGAAGACTTTTGTCTTCAGACATTGGGGTATTTGCGAGGTGAGGATCTGGCGGAGGTTCCGAAATGCTGCTTAATCGAGTCGAATGCGTCTGTCAATCTCTTTGTTGAATTTGAAGTTATCCCGGCCTAATTCTAGAACCTGTCCGAGGTAGACGTAGTCTTTTAGTACTTGAATTACCCAATCCCTAGATTGATCAAGTGATTAATTGAAGTTATATAAAAATATAAGAGCAGTTAAAGTTTTACGACTCGAAGAGGCGCGGGTTCAATACTCATTGGCCCTGAGTTGGCTTTGAAGGAAAACATCGTTTTGAAATCAACAAGTTCCATGAACCAAAGTCAAAGCTAGTCGTTTCAATCTTTCGTTAAACACTCGTTATCACTTACAAAGAACGTTTACTAATTAAGTTGTTCTCGCCTTTTTATGTCCATTAATTTAGGATTCTCCAATTTTAGATCAAAAATCGATACATAACTATTCATAATCTGCGTCTACCCACAGTCGCCAAAGTTTTCAGGAAATGGATACAACATCGTAAATAAATAAATAAATATATTTTTTTAAATTCTTTTAAATTTTTTTCACATAATTTGTTGTTTAAGTTGTCTTTGTGCTGTTGTTATTTGGATATTTTTCTAAAACGGATGTCTAGCTTGTGTCGGCAAGCGGTATAGACCAGATCTGAAAAAGGTTACTATGTTAGACTCAGTTCACAAAAGTAACAAATTTAACTGTAGTTGTAGCAATTTAACTCAGCAGGGTATTATAACTTTAATTTATATCTTTGTGTTATGACAGAATAATCCTTCATCTAGTAACCGAGAAAAAAAAGCTTAAGAAACATTTTTTTATAGAAAATGTGAGTATTTTATTAGCTTTGCCAACCTTTGAATATTATCGATTATTTATCATCGTCGTAAGTCGCATCGTGAAGTAAGATTGTACAGACTTAGAAGAAAAATTGAACAAACCCATTTTTATTAGGAATTCCGTTGCCCATGTGCATAGTTTGCCCTTGGCAGGTATTTGCAGCTACCTCCGCCGGCGACTGACATCTCCTACCAACTAAATGATTGAAAGCAACTGTCGCAGCGAACAGCTCCCATGAACGATTGTGATTGCAAACACTTGTGTTGCATCCGGGTTGATCATTTCCGCCGTTAGGGTAAAAATCAGCATCACCAATATCATCATTCACACCACGTCCACGTCCGTTCGTGTGAATAATTTCAACGTAAACGCCATCTCTTCTGTTTAAACGGTTACTATTGTTATCCCACACGGGACTAATAGGATCAAGACCTGTAAAATAGTTTAGTGACTGAGTTTTCACTTTCATAATTTACTTAAATTTACTCTATATTATAGTCTTGTTTGGCGGATCAATACAGATAATTACAATATCATAATTTACCTGTGACGCGACCAACTCTGCCTCCAAGCTCCCTTCCTGCATTACCAACGACGTGCGATCCTAAACTGAATCCAGCCAGATGCATGTTAGCAAAAGATGCTCCAGTTACGCTATTAAGGAAACGTAAAAATTGTCCCAAACCACGGCCCACGTTTGGTACATTGGCAATAGCGTTTGCGTAACTTCCGACTGCGACTCTACCCCAATCCAAAACAATGACATTCACATCGTGGTTTTGGAGATAAGCTAAAATATATTGTAATTAGTATAATAATTTTTTTTTTACTTAATGAAAATAATTCAAAATGTAAATACCGTTTCTAATAATGGGGTTGATGTCAGTATTCTGATTACCCAACCAGCCGTGCGCGATCACCACTGTTGGGCGATTACGATTAAAATTAGACGAAATTATTGATTGGGCATTGTTAATTTCAAGGCGCTGGCTGGATGATGGATTTGATCTGAAATTATAAATTTTAAAATTGGTGATTAAAGTGTTCAAAAACATTTTCTCGGTTATGCTAAATTAGGAACAACCGATGGCAATGGTTCAATTGCGTGTACTGTTGAATACGATTGCTGCAATTTACCGTGTGAAAAGTAAGTAGCGGTTCCCAGAGTGTCTTTCTACACTCTTAGCGAACTCTTCGTCAATTGGTTCTTCAAGATCTACTAGATGCACCTGGTTGTCTGCCCCAATAACTTCAATGTACCGCTCGTTTTTCTTGATAGGTACTGCAAGTGCAGCACAAACTGTGGAGCCAAACCAGCTAATTAATTTTCATCTATGTGCATTTTCAAAAAAAAAACACCGGTACGGTGAAAGTTGTCATAGCTGGGCATAGAAGCCGTCTCTCTTAAGGAGTGTAAAAGGAATTTATCCCTGAGGCAAACTTAGTGTGGGTTGGTACATTTTATGATATAATTAAGAAAGGTTTTTAGAGGCCATAGTATTCGAAAATAGCTAAGGTATTTTAACAAGTTATTAAGAAAAATAAATGCCCAGGACAAACCCGATCTACTCACCCAAAGCGGCAATCAGAATTATTGACTTCATCTTCCGGCTGGGGTTTAGAGAGCTACCGTACAAATTCCGCCAGCTCGGTTCGTATTTATATGACAATTTGTGCTAAAGAAATGCAAGTTTTACTGATAACGTTAAGATGATTATCATTTAAGGTGTCTTAACACTCAGCTGAAGTTGAATTTTATCTTGTGTAGTGAGTATTGCTTGAATTTAATAATTATTAAAAAATAAAACAAAAAATTGTCCTTGACTTACCAGGAATTAAATAATTCATATGTTTTCGCTAGTTTATTTGTCTTTCTGTAGATTGGGCATCGCCCTAATCACCTTGTTTTTTGTAGGGAAATGCTATATTCTCCACAGCTGAGTCAGCAGTGGAGTTATATCTGATTCATATCGGCTAAAACTCTGTGGTTTTACTCTCAAAACCTTTGGCATTGGCCTTTAGTGGAGTCATATCTCTGAGTGGAGCTGAAGCTCCCTCCCTTTCAGTGTTGCGTGAAAGCATTTCATGCGCCATCTCGTGGTCTTTGGTATGCTGCGCCGAGCGACACTGAACTCACTGCCTCTAGCATTGTTATGGTGGTTGTAGGTTAGATGGTGGGAGGAGGTAGTGTCTTTTGCAAAACAGACGACAACCAATCCAATGCGAAGACTGACACTTAATTCAAAATTCGCAAAATTTATGAATAGTGGCCCAAGAACCGAGCCCTGAAGAACCCCGCGCTGAAACTTTTTCCGGATCCGTTTTCGTTTAAATCCATGTACGTAATGTACCTGTAACGCAAATAATCTTTTATTATGCCTTGCAGGTAGAGAGGCACTTGATGATGGACTAATGCCTCTTTAACCGGGTCCCAGGAAATAAAATTAAAGACTTTGCCGATGTCCAAATTTATCGCCGACGCCACGCCATCCTTAGCCACAACTTACTAGGACAGAGAACGGGTACGAGTGTTTTGCACCTTCAAGTGTCTAACGGCGCGGTCCAGCTCTTGTTCAGTTACCCTCATCTCTTCCTCTCACTCCCACAGATATTTGGAGAGACGAACGCTCCCATCAAGAGAGGCATCTACAGTCAAAAATATATTCACTAACTATTTGACAGAGATAGAAATGCAATTGATGGAATGTAAGTGCCTTTGTAATGCACCTCCAAGGTAGCATATTGAACGCATTGGCTAAGTCAGATGACACCTCTAGTAACACTCCTCGCAGTGCGAAAACTTTATCAAAAAGACCACTGAAATGACCTTCGCGTTTGCAGGCTTTATACCGGATAATCCCTTTTACTTCTGATCTTTACCAATATTACAAAGCTCGGAAAGTACTGGTTGGATAGGCTTAATTTATTGAATATTAATAAATTAAAACAAAAATTACATACTGATGAAGACAAAGAATTTACCGTCCTTACCTTTTGATCACCTGTTTTACATCACACTTTACACAACACGAATAAGTAACGCTTAATATCCCCTGACGACAACTGGAGCGACGATCTACGCAAGGCAGTTGGCAGCAACTGGAAGCGGATAAAGATCGGGCTAAGTGGAGTACCTTAGAATAGGCCTATGTCCAACAGTGGACTGCTTCTGGCTGTTATTGAGGATGATGTTGCTAAGTGATATCTTAATATCAGCAACAGGTTCAGGAATAAAACGCATCGTTAAAACGCTTTAACTTATTTATTCACGTCAATTTCCGCTTTTGACTTTGTTATTTTTAACCACAATTGAATATTAATTAAATAACAGCAAAGTCGAAGATATTTTACTGATGCATGATTGTTTTTTTCTGTACAATGTAACCATAATAGAAGAAATCACAGAATGTCAAATATTTGGAAGCTTCACTTGGCTATGGTTGGATTAATTTTTATTATTCTTCTCAGTTATTAATAGAAACTAATAATTAAATATTATTAAACGTTGTTAAAAACGAAAATACCTTTTTCACTGTATATCCAATATTTATTTTTTATTAAATATACTATTACTTTTTTAGAGTGGTACCGTTTGCACTATATATTACTATATTCCTCGGGAATAAATCTTCTTTGGTTTCTGAAATTACCGGCGTAAATGAGAAGGACCTTAAATTTTATGTTACACGGTGATTATGCTATGTAAATATCCTAATTAGCATTTATTTTTAATGTACATCAAACAAATAAGAAAGTACTTGAATATACATTCGTGCGTTAGCAGCCTTACTCCTGGGTATGAAACTAAATGATCGATCATTATGATGAAAATACATTTGAAAGATTAGTGTAATAAATCATATTTAAAATAAATTTAATCAAGATATTTATAACAAATTTTTATCTATAATACCTATAAAGGTTATTTTATATTAATTTAGCTTTACCGACAGTTTTGATTAAAAATAAAATGGTTTACTGTCAGCTTACCAGCAGTAACAATATTGTTGAAAACAGTTTTTTGGTAAGAATGTATCAAAAACAATAATTAATAGTTCTTTAAAGTAATGTTAATTAGTACTTTTCTAGGTGATGATGTAACGGTGAGAGGAAGAAGTGCTGATGGTACGTGGTACACCTGCCCATAACAACAGGACGCTGATTAAGATAGTATAGATGGTATCATATTGAGCTCGTCGCCTTAAGACAAGGTGTTAAGTTTCGTTACCCCAGTAATTTCTTTATTCAAAGACTAGATAATAATATAGAGGATCAGGTGACAAAAATAAAACAATTCACGTGTTTTTTTCATCACTTTTTTAGATAACAAAAAAGTGCTCGATCAAGATTAAAATTGAATGTGATATTGACTGTTTGGTTTATTTGGTTGTTTTACATTTCTTTTTAATCAACCCAGCATCGAATCCGGCACTGCACGTTCACCTGATGGTAAGCTTGATATAATGCATTATTATCATTTAATTGCCACATATTTTATATCATAAATTAAACAGGTTCTTCCGAAGCCGGAAACGTGCTAGTGGTGCCTCCGGTGATGCAGGCGCCTATGCTACAGTGACTGCTTGTTTGCCACCTCAGAGGATAAACAAAAGAAAATTATCAAATGAAATCGACTACGATTTTCAAAATAGTGTATAATTAGATACTAGTAGTGATTAATAAGAATAAAAACGAAAAACACCTTTTGCATACTTAGGTATGTAAAAGTAGTTAGGTATTACTTTTTGTTTTGGAAAATCCCTCAACGCTTGCTGTTTCACACTCACATTTAGGTTGTATTTGGTAAAACGTGATTGTCCAGGATAGTCTGATTATTCAATGATGGGTCCACTGTATCATTAGATTAGCGGAATTATTTACAAAATTAATGTAGATGCCGACAGCTAGTTAAAAGAAAACAAAACATCGTCTAAATAAAATCGTACCAGAGACCTCTTTGTTGTAAAGCAAATGGTTAAATACTTTCCCACGGACCTTTAATACGTTTTCAAAAATTATGTAATTAATTTTATCGGAATCATATTTTGACGGTTTTTACGTTTCGGAGGAAATCCTTAAAAGTAATCAGCTACTAAGGGGGAGTCAGGGTTAACTGGGATTAATACCCACTAAAACCCCTATGACGATACTATTGATTTAGGACCGGGATATCTTACGGAACGCACCGATGCTGTAATCCATGCCTTGGATGTCCCACGGAACAAGGAGGTTTTCCGTTGAGCGATAATGAACCTACTTCATGGCATCTCTGCATCCCAACCAACCCCTAACCCTAGATGTATAGGTACAATATTTGATAGCTATATAAGTTTTGTTAAACACATCACTGATATGATACGCTGTTCTTTCATGGAATACATAATAATCTTAGTCCAGCAGTGAACTTCCATCGGATGAGATGATGATGTTGTTTATCTGTAAGTATTCTTTATATATCTGTTAGTTATCTACTTTCTTTCCCATAATAAATTTCCGCATAACTCAACGAGTGGACAATACCTGTTATCGATTTTCTTCTTCATCTCTCCGCATCTTTATAAATCATCTATAGAATCACCCAAGCGGTTACATTTGGCCTATTTTTTATTAGGTGTTTTAATACATAATACTCTAGGTACTCTCCCTCTTATCTCTTTCCCTTTATATATTTTGAATTGCAAGCATAAAACTATTGCATGAACGGGCAATTTTTTCATAAGGCCACGAAGTATTGGAAATATACCTTGAGAATTGTATCTACAAGGAAAAAATATCTGAAAATACTTTATAGTGGCTCATAAAATATTCTTTTTAATAACAATATATTTAAGTAGATGTATCTGTTATTAGCGATAATATATTTTTTTTGAGTAAATTTTGATAGGAACAAATTGTTTTAATCGCGACCTGCAGTAGGTGAATAATCCACTGAGTTCGTGCTGTCCGCGTATCCATTTTATATTATATCAAAACATTTCACTATTCTTATAAAATAATCTAATGTGTTTGTCTACATTTATGTGTGTGTTCTGTGTTTACAATAAAAGCTTTACTTATCATTTATGTTGGATTTTCCCCAGTTTACGCCAACGCTCTGCCGATACTTATCGCCTATTCACGTGAGCAGTTGACGTAATATAGAAATGTTGTTTTTAGGCCGGTTGTACACACTTTACGACTCGAAGGGACCCGGGTTCGTTCCTCACTGAATTTTGATTTCCGTTGACGGACAATGTGATGATATCAACAGGTATAAGAACCAAAGTGCAAAGCTAGTCCATTCAAGCTTTTGTAAAATATTTCACATCTGTGTATTACATCTAGCAGTAGTATTAAGTTTGCTTTTTATTTATTTTACATGTAAATCTATTTTATTCAACTAAAATAACTTTTTAATAGCCCGTTTCTTTTCATCGTTTTAATTTCCTTTCTTCTTCAATAATTATAGTTAGTTGGATATAATTGAAAAAATCGGAAACTACTTTATGTTGATACTATACAAGGTTATATCGCTCCTGTACTAAATCTTTACTTCTCAAAATACCAAAGCATTCCTCCTAACGGTACAGTGGTTCTTTTACGGCAAAAGCAGTGAAACTCTGGAATGCTCTTCCTCATGATATCCGCGCCTGTCCCTCTTTAATTTTTAAGAAGAGAGTTAAAGACTATTATCTTCACCTCTAGTTGCATATTTTATTTTGACTACTTTGTTTACTTGCAATATATTTCTTTATATGTTACTATTACTAGTACACGGTACACCTACACAAATAATTAAAATAGTTTCTCCTTACTATTTGGGTATGTTGTAACAGAACTCTTCTTAGGGTTAAGCTCGCCTTTGTGACACTATGTTGCTTTTTTTAAATAGTATTGGTTTATATATATACGTGTAAGTGTACATAAAGAATAAATAAATTAGGTTATTGGAACTATATAGACCGTATTCCCATGGTCAATGTATTAATTTTTTTGATATATTACGATCATGACTAGTAGTTTCAGAAATCCGTTAAGTGTATCATTATCTTCCTTATATAATTGTTTTGTTTAATTGTTACAAAAATAAATGTATTTGATAATGCGAAATCCTGTTGCGCTGATTAATTACACCGATAAACGAAAATATCAATCACTCATTATAAAGTGATAATGTGATGTATAATCGCGAACTATGTTAAAAACGTTTGATTTATCCTCTTAGATATCAATTGTATCATTTATAAGGACTTAAAAATGTAAACAAGTTCCCCCGGTTACTCGATATCCGTATCGCTTGCGATATTGACGTCAAATATTATGTTTTAATGTTATAATTGATGCAGATAACACTAAATATTAATTCTGTTTTCTAATTCAACTTTATCCTCCATTATATAATTTAGACAAATTTATATGATTAAAACTATGACAGGAATTTAGGTTGGTCCAATATGGATCAGTCTAAACTTGAACGTGTTTATGAGATGCCTCATATAAGAAAGAAGAAATAAAGATATGATCTAGTAATACAACTAAATAGTAAATTCTATATTAATTTTTTATTTTATTTATTTATTTAGACACACCAACAGCAATACATACAAAACATTCAAGCTTAAAATTAACAATTATAAGAATA
>DWLS01001258.1:0-22790 GCA_018246255.1 Pachliopta kotzebuea | reverse complement strand
CAAAGCCAATAATTTATTATTAGGGAACCGACATTAGGATTATTTACATTAAATGTCGTTTCTCTTATTACAGGTAAATAATTAAGCATTAGCATTTTATTTTATTTATGTATCTCGATATTTAACAATAAAACTCTTATTACAGAGAAACTATCTCATGTTTTAATCATCGTAAATACTCGTCTTATATGTTATGTATATATATTTATACACATATATAAAACATAACTATTTAATAAAAGTAATATAGTGTCACAAAGGCGAACTTAACTTTAAAAAGAGTTCTCTTTCATCATACACAAACAGGAAGGAGAAACTATTTTAATTATTTGTGTAGGTGTACCGTGTATGAGTAACATATGAGGAAATATATCGCAAGTAAACAAAGTAGTAAATATAAAACATGCAACTAGAGGCGAAATAATAGTCCTCAACTCACTTCTTTAAGATAGGCAAGGAGGGACAGGCGCTGATATCATGAGGAAGAGCATTCCGGAGTTTCACTGCTTTTACCGTAAAAGAATCACTGTATCGTTTAGAGGAATGCGTTGGTATTTTGAGAAGTAAAGATTTAGGGGAGCGACATTGAGATCTGTAGGTCCCATAACCTAGTGGACTTGTAGATAGGTTTTAGACATGATTTTATTTTACTAGTAGTAGGTCTCTTTTGCTGGAGACCGTCTATGTAGGTAACCACCTCAGCTCCTATTTCTACCGCCAAATAGTAATGTGCAACATTTCTCTGTTCCGGTTTGAATGATGCTATCATCATCATTATCATCATCATCATAATCATCAGCCTCTCCTAATCCACTGCTAAACATAGACCTCCTCCCCCAATGCCTTACACCAAATGCCGTCGTCAGCTTTTCGAATTCAATCACTCCCGATTTATTATATCGGAAGGATGCTGTATTCTGGTCTCAAGGCGACTAGCGTTATGTGTTGCTGTGTATACCATCTTAACTAGTGCTTCGTTATGAGCAGGCGTATCTTTACTATCAGGTGAACGCTTTGCTTGTTTCCTCGCCTCATTGTAATTTTTTTTATTCTGTTTACAGTTTTCAGATGTTACATAATTCTTGCCTGTCGAGTTTGCAGTGTAGCAAATGGATTACGTTGGACATTTCAATTCTTTTCTCATTTAATTCTTTGACACGATGTCTTGAACACATAATGCTGTAAGTGTAGTGACATTTGCATAAATCGATTATTTAAATTTATTTGAGCTTATCTCCGACTAAGTGTATTTACTTAGAAAACTTTTTTGAGACATTCATGTAATAAGCATTAGATACTTCCGTAGTTTATTTCTAGTTTTGATGATGTAATGTTTAAAAACCGGTTGAACTATAGATTTTTTAAATTTTAACCAGAAACTACAATCGTCTTCATCATGATCCCTTATCGCAATGCTGAGGATCGTGATCACGTACAAGAAGTCTACTTTAGGTGCACCCACACATAAAGAGGACCGTCCACTATCTTTTTGATGGTTTCCGACGTTTCAGATGTTCTTCTTTAACAACATAGTATGAGAAATTAATATTTGAAGCCTTTTTCATCAGCTAATAAACGTTCACTGCTGGGCATAAGCCTCTCTCTGTAGTGGGGGGATTTGAACCGTCTCACACCATGCTGACCAAATACAAGTTGGCTGAGAGCTGAAGCCTAGATTGTTGATTAGTAGGATGCACCACGAGCAGAAGAAGTAAAGGAACCCGTGAGTTATCTGGAAACGCCTATACAACGGGTATATTTTATTATGAAAATTTCACAAAATAGATACGTTGCTTATCTGATACTAAACGAATTGAATTTACATTATATGATGCATCCATTGTAATGTTTGAGCGGTTGTAAAGCAATTTGCATAAAGAGGTTAGATTATGCAAATAGCCAACATAATGGATAACACAGCGATATACAAACCACCTATAAATACTGTTTTATATATTCACTTACTTTAACGTTTACTTAGTTCAAAATATTTGTTTCTTACATATAATTTTTGATTTAAATTAACCATCATTTAAACATTTGTGGGGGTGTAAAGTGAGGGACCACACAACTCACGGGTCCCAAGCATCACCTGCTCGTGGTGCATCTTGCTAATCAACAAACGAGGCTCTGGCTTCCCGTCAACATTGGTCCATCATTGTAGAAGTTGGCCCAAATTACCCCTTTATCGTAGGAGGCCTATGTCCAACAGTAGACATCTATAGTCTGATAAAACATTTGTGAATGTGCTGAAAAACACTTGGACAGTATGACAGAGACATCACCCGATGGTAAAGGAGACACCTTCCCATCATAATGTAGTAATAGTAAGGATACCTTAGGATACCACGGTGCGTAGTAATATCAAGTATGATTATCCCAACAATTTAAAACAATATTTGCTCTGATCGTCTCGGCAAATCATCATCATTTCAACCGATGGACGTCCACTTCTGGACATAGGTCTCTTGTATTCCATAAAATACGAATGGTCGAATAAAAAAATGTGCAATTTCTTCTAGTTTGTAACTAGAACTTCCCAGTTGAGTTATTATACGTCATAGTACGTTGACTCTGCGAGATTGAATTTTTGTCAAATTTTTCGCGGACTGATTAAAGTTATACATATGTTATAAGAACTTCAAAAAGTTAACGTATCTTATTAGGGAAAAGGTTAACACTAGATTTACCAACTGTTTAACTATACATATTTCTACCTAAACCTAATACATTTGTTATGAATATATATAAAATAACATAAATTTCATAAAATTGTTTTTTAGTCAAAGCTACAAAAGTCATGGTATCCATTACAGAAAGAAAATATTTCACGAAGAAATAATTTCAATTTGAACTTGTAGGACCAGTCATTTTGACTGGTCTGGTAAATCTAGTGTTAATGATTTTATATATTCTTTATGTAAACTTACACGTATATATATAAAACAATACTATTTAATAAAAGTAACATACTGTCATTAAGGCGAGCTTAACTCCTAAAAAGAGTTCTCTTACAGCATACCCAAATAGGAAGGATATACTATTTTAATTATTTATTTAGGTGTACCGTGTACTAGTAATAGTAATTTATAAGGACATATATAGCAAGTATACAAAGTGGTAAAAATTAAATATGCTACTTGAGGTAAAGATAATAGTCTTTAACTCACTTCTTAAACATAGGTAAGAAAGGACAGGGGCGGATATCATGAGGAAGAGCATTCCAGAGTTTCACTGCTTTTACCGTAAAAGAATCACTGTACCGTTTGGAGGAATGCGTTGGTATTTTGAGAAGTAAAGATTTAGAGGAGCGACATTGAGATCCGTAGGGAACAAGATACTCGAAGCGCTCACAGAGATATGAAGGAGCGTGAGGAGTAGTAAGTAAAGAGTAAATAAAACATAAAAGGTGCATATATGTACAAAGCATAATGATATGCTTTAACACTATCTATACGTTTAAGTATAACATCAGTCGAGAGGTAATAACTTGAGAATTGTATATTTGCGCAAATTAATTTTTTACTTCACCTATGAATTTTTTTGTAAGTATAAATGTATAAGCTTTCGCTACAAACCAACAAATGTCCGATGATAGCTTTGTGTATGTGTATCGACGTAAACCATAAAGGTTTATTATTACATGTATATTTATATTTTTACACAGTGAAGAACCAAAATTTTGTTACTTTTATTTTTCACGCGGGGGAATCCGTCTTTTAAGGACCATCCGCCGGTGCCCTGGGTGGGCCCGGAGGGGTGTGTGGGACTCGGCCTGGGCGGCCCCTACCCACTAAACCTATCGCGAAAGCTATCAGCCGTTATGAATGGGATGCCTTGGACCTGTCAGCGACAGGGCACACCAACGACCGGCCGGTCCCGCCAGAGACTTCTCCGACTATTAGAGGAGGCTCGACAAAGAAAAAAAAAAAAGGTTTAATACTTAGGATGATATTCCCAGCACCACATTTTGCCCATTCCATTGAGACAAGATTTTTATTATATTAACCCCAGTATTTTCATCAGCTACAACGTCTTTCAAACTGAAACACAGTACTATTTGTCAGATGCAATAGTAGCTGCGATGGTACCTACCCAGACGGTCTGCAGCAACAGAAACCTACCACCAGTAAAAGAGGTGCCATCTCGAATTTATTTACTTGGCAATAGTAGATTACTGATTTACCATAATCATATACACAACATAGCAGCATGTACATTTATGAACTGTCGTTTATACCCAGTGGTCAACTGGTAATCTAAACTCTTGTTTAATGTACCACCACAAGGACCTTTTGTATCGGATATTAAAATAATATACGTGAAAATGTATACCCTGATGATGGTCTGTCGTTGGATAGATGTACACAGCATATCTTTTACTAGTTCACACAGAGCTCGGTTCCCGCGGCTTAAAGTGTATATATAATATATATATAGTACCAGCGAGATTAATATGAAGCTCAACAGTAAACGATCCACAGTAAAGTTTTATCGATGCCAGAATGCCAGTAAACATAGAGCAGAGCCGCAAAAAGAAATGGCCTTGGCTGTAAGCGTCGAACCCGGCCGACTTGACCCCATCGCGAGGCCGGGCCAAGTAGGTCGCTGCTCACAGGGTTACCATATTTTCAATACTTAAAGAGAAAAAGTCATGTATCTTGTATATGTTACCAGACAATATAAAAATGTATAAGTAAATTTAACACATCGCCATCGGGCGATTTTTGCTCAAACTTATCTATAAATCGGGGTATTTTCAATGAAATCAAACTATTTCGGTGTGTGAATTAAAACTGCGGTTATTATTTGTCTAATTAATATTGTATTGAAATTTTTAGATATTGTACATAAGTATTATTAGTATTGATTTTTGGTATGATTTTTGGTGAAACAGCTTCCTTTGTGTAAATTACCAGCAAAGTACACAAATGAATTTTTTTCGTTTGCCAATGTCTAATTTTTTTAAAAACGAGATTTTTACGTTTTCCGATGACTACGTAAATTATCAGAAAAGTGCACAAACGACGTACGTAATTTTTTAAAAAGCGAGACATCTCGTTTCCCGATGTCAACGTAATTTATTTAAAAACTAGAAATCTCGTTTCCCAACGTCTACGTAATTTTTTTAAAAACGAGAAATCTCGTTTCCCGATCGCAACGTGTTAATATAATTCGACAGGATACGATTACATAAATAAAGTTATATTTATATATATTAAATGTTCGCATACATTACATGATCCTTGTTATTGATTATAAATAAAAAACATCCCACACCTTTTTTTTTGTAGCGAGGGAAATTTTCAAAAGATACTATTCTTTGGGGGGGAAGTCAGGGTTATGTAGGATTTGTACCCAACAAAACCCCCTCGGTTGTCATCTTCAGTGCATTGTGGAAGGCCCCGGGATCTCCTACAGAACTCACCAGTGCCTCCCTGCACTGCTAAGCACATCCCGGGGAGATCTGTTGCCTTCCTCACACCTATGGTACATCAAAAAGATGTACCATAGGTGTTTTTTACCATATTTTTATGGGCACAAACTTTTCCGAACACAAAATTAAAAATAAAAATTACACAGATTTAATTACTTATATATCCTAACATAACAATTCTTTTACACCCCTCACAGGATAAACTCTCTGACCTAAGAGTCATCAAAATATAAAAATAAATAAATAAAACCTTATTAATAAGGATTAACTAATTAACCATATACTATTTATTAAAGCTGTGATAGCCTAGTGGTTTGAACGCCACTTATGTTCATTACAGTCAATATATTTCTTTTTATTATTATTTTCAGTCGTGCAAACAGTTGTTCACTCTATTATTATGACAAGATAACATTGTTCTTAGAATATTGCCTTCACTTATTTCAATTATTAACTTAAATTAGCATTTTTTAATTCCAATAAAAAAAGTATAGTAACCTGTTAAGAAATTCAACACCATGCAATGGGTAAACTAATGCAGTATGAACAAAAGAATCCAAAAAATAAAAGATGCAACCAGCATACCAGATAATCCGTGGCCATAATCATTCTGTAAGGACTATAAGACAAAGAAGACGACAACAATTGAAACAGAATCAAACAAAAGGATCATTTTAAAATATACTAACTATTGGATAATAATGTGAAAGTTTAATTTAATGCATTTTTGTACTATTTTTAATGTGCATGCAACATTTTACAAATATTTACAGTTTTATTATTTTGTTCAAGATATTATTACAACAAAGTTCATGTAAAAAGAAAAAAACGGTTTTCCTCTTAATAATTTCTATACAAAATTTTTTCCTCTTTAAATTTTGGTACATTTCTGTAAAAAATTGTTTGGTTTAACTCCATTTAACGCATATCATATAAAAGCAATAAAAAAATTACATGTTATGAACAAAACAGATTAATAAATTTTGAATTGCTAATTAGCATGTGAAAATTATTAAACATATTTAAAAAACTTTTTAATTTAATAGACCTAGAATTTAAAACTCTAATGATTTTATTATAATAAACCTAAAGGGCTTGTTTTACCAAACTGATAAAGTGAACTAAAATTAAAATAATACAATTGGTATAACATCTTAGTGTTGTATTATTTCAACAAAATTAAAAGTAATTTTTTTTTATACTAATTAACTTTCGTATCATTGTGCAAGATACTAAAGAAACATAAAGATATAAATAATCTAATAAACAATCATCCATCCCAATACTTTGATTAAAGTTCTAGATTACAAGAAAGGTAGTCACTTGAAAAATGCAATATTCTTATAGGTAGATTAGAACGATAACAGCTATTTTATAACATCATTATCAGCATCCTCATTATAAAGACTGTCCTACATAATGTTTATGTATGATGTCACTGAGATTTGTCAAGGGATAGTCATAAGTAGACAGTCATGAGTCATGCAAGGTCAGATGACATCTGTTGTGTGACATTGATAAGGAAGAAAAGTGTAAACATTGTTTTTTTTCTCAATAATCTTTTATATATTTAATACTTAAAAAACCTGTGGTACTTTATTAGAATAAGATGTGATAATGAAAAATTTATATTTCTATGATTTTCATCAAATTAAGTAATAGAGGCAAAATATATCTAAAAATTTAACAATTTACATATACACCATTGACCTCATTATTACATAACATTTTTGCTGGTAATATGTAATAGTTTTCATTTGAGATTATGTTAATGCTAATATAATAATTTTATTCTTAATAATATATAGTTTAAGTGTTTTAATGTAACAAAACAACTGAATTATATACACTATCTTTCTTCAGCTATCAGAAACCAATAACAATTATTTTTGCAAGAACAACAACATAGAATTTGATATGTATTAATGGAAATTTTTCATAAACTTGATAACAATGAACAATTTCACTTGGAAGTATAAAATTTTGTTAATATATTCTAACTATACCGAGTAAGAGCGTAAAGTGGAAAATCCAATATTACGTTATCACGTACAATTAGATATATCAACGGATTCTCAAAAGTGTTTTTTAAAACGTATTGAAAATAAAGAAAACCTCGCACCGAAAGATCGTGTCAACAATAACCTGACTACAACTCATAACCTAGAAAAGCCCGAGGCAATTAAAGAGTACAGTTATGAATTGATGAACTTACCAACGGCTGCGAATTCGTCGGGCGTTCTTCCTCCAGCCAGTAACCACCGGCACCAATCTATGGTCTCCCATTCGTCAATTGCTTTACTGGGGTTCAGGAGCACGTCTAGAAGTGGTCCTAGGTGCTGGGGCGAACCACTGGCGCAGTCCGCATGTATATATGATGCTGCGCCCCTTTTACCCTTCTTCATTAACACTTGAGCGGTTGAATTAGACATTATAACACACAATTCACTATCACTTGCTCCAATCTTAACACTACACATAAGTCACAATATATTTCGGTCACTCACGGAAGAAACACCATTTCCAGTTTTACATAAGGCAATGAACTACGGCCTGTAACGCATCCGCCGCCAATCATGTTTCAAAATTGTCACAAATAATCAGCGATTTAAGAATATAAAGAATTGATAATAATATGGAAAATTACATTACAATACGGAAGTCAGATCGAAAATTTATTAATTGTAACAATTGAAAATAATAATAGAGCAATGCAGAAACAACTCGGCCATTTATTGGTGTTGCCACATAAATACAACTAAATATAATAATAATTTAAATTTTCTTGTGCGAATATTAAATAGAACACAAAATATTTCATGTAATCATATACGATAATTGTACATAGCAATACTGTATCGTTTGCGTTTTTAAAATACACCTAATACTATTAAAAAACTGACACTAATTACTTATGACTGTGTAGATATAATTGTTAGTGCCTGGAGGTATATAGATAAAATGTACGCAGATAATATGCATTATTGCAAGTATGTGTTAATTACTAATATACAATTAACTAATAACTTTTTAATAATAATTATTACTACTATAATTAATTGAAAAGATTTAAATTAAACGTTTATTTAGCCTAAACACGAGCATTGAATAAAGAGGAAAACAAGTTTTTTCTTTTATTATTATGAAATTTGTTCGTAGTCATAAGTTAAATGTATTACAATTTGACGATATGAATGACAATCTTTTAACAGAATAATTAATTCGCTGTTGGGGGGGTACGATTCATTGCTTTCTTTTACATTTTTTAAATCGATAGCAGTTTCCTAAAAAATCTAACTCAGACCTAAAAGATAAAACACTTAATAATTATGATGACACGCTTGTAATTATTTTTTCTTTTTTGTATTTTTTGTCCTGTAATGGGCTATAGTGAAGAATAACCTTTCTTGTATATATACACTCAGTGGCAGCATTGTGTTTGATCCTTGCCTTTCTTGTATGAGACTAGTTAAAGAAAATGTCTATGGATTGTCTTCACATGGATATTGACATTTTACATTAACGCGAGTTTCTTATATTATAACGTATAATAAGTGCACGTGTAATTTTAAGTAAGGGGTTTTTATTGTTTAATTTAACAATAAGTGTTTTACAAAATTTTGATTTCTCTAATATATAATGGAAGAAGAAAAGAAGGTTATGTTTCATGAAATGGAATTAGATGATAGAATTCTAAAGGTATGTATGATTTCAATATATATTCGCGTAATTTTTTTAATTTGAAAGCTTAAATAAATATATTTGTAAAGGTAGCTTTGTTATTAGTATAAACAGACTAAACGTTTGTGCAGGCTATTTCGCAGTTAGCGTGGCCTCATCCAACATTAATCCAAGAAACAGCTATTCCTCTACTTTTAGAAGGAAAGGATGTACTTATACGAGCACGTACAGGATCTGGAAAAACTGCAGCGTTTGCAATACCTGTCATTCAGAAAATATTGAATTTAAAAAACACAAGTACACATCAGTGCACACGGGCACTCATATTGTCTCCAAGTAAAGAATTATGTGGGCAAGTAAGTAATAATTCGTCCGATATTTTTATTGTACAAAGCTTTAACACAGAATGTTCACATTAATAACCTTTCTGTGATATCTGTGCCCAAAAAATCTTGCACTAGCATTTATTTATTTTGACTAGCTAACAATTGTTTATGATTCAATTAAATCTATAACATACACACACTGGCTATATTCAATTACGTGAGTGTAACAATCTCTTATAGGCTAGTTCCTCAGGACCAACAATATACACAACAAAAAACTAAACAAATATGATAAATTTAATTAATAGAACATCATTCACATTACCTTTGCATGTGCGGGATTCCTGTAATTTAAATTACTGTGAAAAATATTAACAAAATTTATTGATAAAATTTGCCAACTCTGTCAAAATGTAGATCCACTGCAACTGTTTAGGATCTTGTACAGTCTCAGTACAGTTGAATTCGCATCTAAAACCGTTCTTCAGAAAGGAGGACAGAGAGTGTCAATGTTAACTCCCATCATTACATTGAACTAATCATCTCAAGGCAGTCGATTCAAACGCAACTGTTTAATTGCACTCTTGTGATACACTTTTTTAAGGAAATGGTATTGTAATAGCAAAATTAATAATAGATTTTTAATATGCATTGATTGTTATCTATGAAAATGTAACTACTTTATTCCTTGTGTGAGTTGGCTGTTAAACACCTTATTATTATTTGTAGATAGCATCAGTAATTGGAGATTTGACTCTCAAATGTTCTAGAGAGATAAACTGCATTGATATATCCTCAAGTGGAGATATGCTCATTCAGAAATCCCTGTTATCTATTAAACCAGATATAGTGGTAGCAACACCTTCAAGGGCACTGGCACATTTAAAAGCAAACAGTATGAGGTTAAAAGAAGATTTGGCAATGTTGGTGGTGGATGAAGCTGATTTAGTATTTTCATTTGGTTATGAAGAGGAAATTAAGGAACTTTTAAGGTTAGTTATGTTTTTTTTAATAATGTGATGTTATTTTTAAAATCATAAATTTTTAATTCTTTAGGAGCATTGAGAAAAGCTCTCAGATTTTGAGTAGTTTTCTAGATTGTATCTATTTATAACCTCGATATATATATTTCAGTTAGAAACAACCCACCATTTTGTTAATATTAAGCGATTGTGAAAAAAAAAAATATTAAAAGGTTTTTCTAGTTAAACAACACAATGAATTGTTCATACCCATTAATAGTATGTTGCTGTGTGATTAAATTTCGTTATCATATTATATATAAACAATATTTTTCTACAGTTATTTACCAAAAATCTACCAAGCTGTACTTGCTTCAGCCACTCTTTCTGATGATGTACTAAGCCTTAAGAAAATTGTCCTTCGAAATCCAGTAACATTGAAACTGGAAGAACCTGAATTGGCACCCTCGTCTCAGCTCCAGCATTATCACTTATTTGCAGAAGAAGATGACAAGGCTGCAGTTTTATATGCACTGTTAAAACTGAATCTTATTAGGGGGAAAAGCATCATTTTTGTTAGGACAGTGGACAGATGTTATAAGTTAGTACCATGATTTTAATGTTTCTTTTTTATAACATCTACTTTGAGTTACCTGTACTGATTATAATATGTGAATTAGATTATTCTTTTTTTATATAACACTGCTCCGATTAAAACCTTGATTCATTATAGTACAGAACAACATTAATAGACTAAAAATTTGTTATTTATAATTATTGGGAGTAGGTAGACAAATCACTTAGTATTTTTTCACCGGAAGCTTATCTTTAAATAATGGCAGAAAGTGGTACTTTGTGATATGTAGATTGTAATACTGCCTTATAAACTAATCTGCCTCATCTCTTATTTCACTGGTTCATTATTTTATTAATTATTAGTTGATTAACATGAAAAATATTATTTCAATAATGTCAAAATATTTTTTTTAATATTATGTTAGTGAAAATTCTACATTACAATTTCTAGTCAAATATGATTTAAAGACATTTCACAATTTATTTCAGATTAAAATTATATCTAGAACAGTTCAAAATTGGATCCTGTGTACTAAACTCAGAGTTGCCTGCAGCAGTCAGATGTTTGTCTGTCGATCAGTTTAACAGAGGCAGGTACCAAATAATAGTAGCATCCGATGAAAAAGCATTAGAAAAACCTGATGGTGGATTGTTAGAAGGGAATGAATGGGGGAAAAAGAAAAAGGTATTTATTATAGGTATACATCATCAGAGAATATGCATTATGTATAATATTTCTAATCCTTTTTGAGCAAAATTTATTCTTGATCTCTGCTAACCTTCATGATGAATTATAGTTAAGTATTAGTTTATATAATCATAAAAACACTATTTATAGTTCATGTAGAAGGTCAGAAATACAACATTTTTTAATTAGCATTTAAATATTTTCCACTACCAGTGAATATCTTTACATGGACAGTCAATAATTTTTTAGGGGACAAATATTATCATTGAAGACTTACTAGTATGTGTTATTTTAAAATTGCAATTAGGTACTCCTCCTACAAGGATTGTTTACCCACAACATGGGGAGTGTATTTTGTGGACATATTGATATTAATAAAATTCTTAAAGCACAGATTCACTCAATTTAATTATGATCTGATACTTCCATTTTTTTTTTTACAATTACATTTTGTTACAATACATTTTTTTAAATACTTTTTTACAACACCTAAAATTAGGGTCCAATAGGTGGACTTAATGCCTACAGGTATTCTCTATCAGTCAACCTAGGAGGTGGGAGATGGTGTAGTAGGCGAAGTGTGAAAGTTATATTTGGAGCTTGAAAAAAATAATAATCATAATATGGAACATATATATACTTATTCAATTCTATAGTCACAGACAAAATATTTTTAATATAAATAACATTGTTTGTTGAAATGTTCTTTTTAGTAAAGAAAATTAATATTAAATAAATACAGGCCATTACAAACTAGCATAATGCAAAATAATAGAAAAAAGCTATTTAATTCAAAAATCTGTGCAGAGGATGCGTGTGCATTTGGGTTTATATCTGTGTTGTATGTGTTTGAATTGATTGATATTTATGAATTAATTCATATTTGTGTTATTCCTTTGTTATGTGTTTAGGTTGGAGGATACTCCATGTGTGTTCATTTGTCCAATCAACTGCTGAAACACAAAACTCTTGTATCTGTAGAATTAAAAAAATTTCTTACTGATATTTTTCATGTTTTTTTTAGCAAAAATCTAAGCGAAAAAAGGATAAAGAATCTGGAGTGTCACGCGGTATTGATTTTCAGCATGTTTCCAATGTCATCAATTTTGATTTCCCACTGGATGTGAACTCTTATGTACATAGAGCTGGACGCACAGCAAGGGGGAATAATCAGGTAATTGTCACTATACAAAGTTTTTATCAATACTGCTTTTTATAGAATTCCAATTTAAAGAAATTATCATATTTCCTATCTATCTATAAATGTATTTTTAATATTCCATAATGTAACTAGTGACTCAAACAGCATTTCATGGTGCAGATTTGATACCTATTAAGCCCGAAGTTTCCTAATTGTACTGGTATATTGATTTTTTTTTCAGGGTTCAGTACTTTCGTTTGTATCTCTTAGGGAGAAACCACTTATGGATGCTGTTGAGGAACATCTGTCTAAGGGTTTTAATGGAGACAAAGTTATACAGTAAGTTTTATTCCGTAGATCTTAAAATAGTTATTTTTTAATCTGGAATATGTACATAAATATATGTATTAATAACTTGTAACAAGAGAAGATCTTTAAGTGAAGTCCATGGCTCAGCAGGAGATGACTTCTGTTTAATTATGTATGCATGACAAAATGATTAAAAATGAACATAGAATCCAATGAAGTATATATACTGTTATCTTATTGAAAGGGTGATGTTAGCTATGATTGTGAATATATTCTTAACAAGTGCTAAATTTTTATAAGCCAGTGTACTACTAAATATCAGAACTTCCTTGTTACCTCATCATTTTGTGGAATACAAAAATATCCTCTTGTATAAGTTATAATTATTATAGCCATGTTCTGGGACACATCGAAATTTTTTTTTAATTTATTATGTATGTTTCTGTATATTACATAGTGAAAACAGGTTGTATGTTATGAAAATTTATTCTAGTCAGCCAGGTTTTAAAAATGTTTTTATTTCCGTTAGGAAATACGAGTTCGCGTTGGAAGAAGTGGAGGGTTTCCGTTACCGGTCGCGGGATGCGTGGCGGGCTGTCACCCGCATCGCAGTCAGGGAGGCGCGCCTCAAGGAGATCAAACAAGAACTACTCAACTGCAAAAAGTTACAGGTAACATACCCTGTCTGTTTCAATCTTAGTACCACTAATTTGGCTGCAGGAATCCATTTCTACCAGTAATTATACATAGTTGCTTCATAGTAGACGAACAATATGGGATTCGCCTGCATATACCAACATGCCGCTCATTAGGACGATGAATACTAATGATATAATGCTCTAATGTTCTATTTCTCATTATGTTTGTTAATATGTTAATACAAGTATAATATTTACTTATTTTTTTTTGACTTAAAACTAGTTATGTTTAAAAATAATTTGCTTATACTAAAATTTTAGTATAAGAAAATAATTTTCTTATTGGCTTTTTGTTAGCTCATTAGCTAACATTTAATCTTTTTGTTATCTGATCCTGAGCGACTATCTACAGACAAGTGTTCACTTGAAATACTTCAGCTAACGTAGGTTAACTGACAGCCATAATACAGCAATGTTGCAGTAAGTTATCGGTTTTAAGTAATCCAATCTCTACTACCTCCAGCTACTAAACTCAACATTGTTCTGTTCGGAAATCTAATCTAGGATCTGCGTTTTACTAATAAAGCTGTTAATGTGCTACAGAAGTAGTTAAAATTATCGAATGATGACTCCATTATAAACATAATACATTGATGAACGACTAATCTTCTCTCTGATTGACACACATAATCAAATCACATATAATCATCAAAACAAAGTTAAAACCAACACACTATTCCAGGGTTACTTTGAGGAAAATCCGACGGACTTGGCGGCTTTGCGGAGGGACAAGGCGCTGCACACGGTGAGGCTGCAGCCGCAGTTAGCTCACGTGCCAGAATATCTACTGCCAGCAGCGCTACGGAACGACGCGCCGGAGCCCGAAGAGGAACAGCCTCCTGTACCTGCCAAGAAGAGGAAGCAGAAGCAACCTACAAACTTTGGAAGTGCTAAGAGACATAAATATCAGGTATATTTATTTAGATATATTAATAAAACTATCGCCACCAATAGCATTAGCCCAGCATAGTGGGAGATGGCCCTAATACCCTCATTATTGGGAGAGGCCTATGTCCAGATGATTAATAAAATAATTGTAAGGATAGTTTTATAAAATCACTGTTAGATACTTAAATTTATGTAATACATAATATACACATAAAACACTAACGACGTATTATATACAATAGTTTATATAAAACCAACTTCGCATGGATCTTCATCGTCAACTAAGAGAACCTGGAATGCACGAATAAAATGTGGTCTCGTATTAGTCATAGGTCAGCGACCATGCTAGGGACCAATGTCGCTTTCCTTATGACGTGAATAGTCATAGCCTTAGTCCCGAGAGGCTCCAATGCCTTCCGTAGAACCGTCTTGACTTCTTACAATGTGTCGAACGTAATTTAACATAAGAGTTGTTGCGAGTAGAAATCCCACTAACTTTATCACAAAAGCTATTATTCTTGGCAGTAGTCGCCTTTTCTACAATGTTAACCATCATTAGAAATTCAAGCTCAGTGAGGTTCGAAACGTACCTTTTTGAGAAGTACAGGACGTTCGATTGCTGTACAAACTAATAATCAATCACTGGGGGTAGGCCTCTGTTGCAGGCGATAGTTACCATCGCCGCTACTTTTGCAGTCGATCAACAGTACTTTGCAAACATTACTGTTTTCCACTTTGAAGGTTGCTATATGCCATTCTTTCCCAAAGTGGGCTATAACGTCCCCTTGGGGGCGTTAAGAGGCCCAGAAAAAATGAGGGGGCGTTGATGTGGGTTAGACGGGCGATGTATAATTTGTAATTTCATTTACTTTATGTAGTAATTAAATTTCACTAAAACCTGCTGCACTGTTTTCGAGTAAAATCTAACCTGACATCAACAAACATATTAAATTCATCCAGATTAGTATAAAAAAGAAAACATATTATATATTTATCCTGTTTCTTTTAATTTGCTTAAAACATATTATTAATATTATTATAAAGTCGGATTTTATTTACTGTCACTGATAAAAAATTCTGGTTTAGAAAGTAAGTTTAAACATCAGAACCGACTAGTAAATCTAAATTAATTAAAGTAATGAAATTGTGGTTTTTAAGTTTTAGGAGTGTATAAATAATGAGGGACGCCGAAAAATAATTGATTTCCAAAGGGGGCGGTAAATGAAATAAGTTTGATAATCACTGCTATATGCTAATGAAATTATTGGGATGAACTGACTAGACTTAGCACTATGTCTAAAAGCAACGAGCGTAATATGGTACAGTATGCCATCTTAACCAGCGTTGCATTGGTTTGGGGAACGGTATCACTTACCATCAAGTGAACGCCTTACTCGTCGACGGGTAGTCGATAAAAAGAAAAAAATTTTCTTGATGGTGTACATTTTGTTATTTGTTGCAGGCGCGTCAGAGCGACCCCCTACGAAGCTTCGCACTGAAGAACCTGAAGAAAGCAGCACCCGATGGCGATACGTAGCACCCTTGTTAGTATCACACATGGAAAGAGAAATTTATATGAAATAAAATTATCCATTTTTATACAAGAGCTGTTTTTTATAAATTGTGTTGTGTACAAATAAATGAATCTTACGTGTTGTTTTTTTTCTTTCACACAGTGCGCGTCGGTGCGTGGGCGCGTCCATGTATGGTTAGTTGTCAGGATGTTCGGTTAGTACTGAGCATAGGTCTATGTAGACCTATATGCACATACTAGATTTTAATCTAGTTAAAATAATTTATTTCAAGTCTATGGAAATATATTTGAAATAACCTAAATAAGACAGGATTTTTCATAATGTCTTTGTATGTTTTATAATTTATATTTGTCTATGGTATCTATGATGTTTACGTGTATTTGTGAGGACCTGTCTGTTTGTATCGCCGAACAGCTTTTTTTATCTGTCCTCAATAAATATGTTTATTATTTGTTAACGTTTTTATTTTTTATGACTATTTGAATAAGTAAAGTTTTTTCGAAATAATGATTTTTTATATCTCTTATGCAGAGAAATTATTTTTTTCAGTATATAATTGGTAATTATTAGTTTTCTAGCAAGTCGTTTTACTGGTATATAGCTGTAGGTCAAAGATAATATATACTACTTTCAAATCGCGAAAAAAAACAAATCGTCCACTAATTAAATTTGGACATTTCTACAAACGAATATATACGACGTTAGTAAAATTTTGATTGTAAAATTTACGCGGACGTTTATCGGAGATTGGTAAAAGTAATAAACTTCATAAAGTCATTCGCATCAATATCATCAGGTAATAGATGTACACTGCTGGGCATAGGCCTCCAAAGATTTTAGCTGTCTCTTTTCACTATATGTTTTATGTTACGGCATCATATTTTTTACAGTTCTGTCGAAAAAATATGTAATGTTTACTTTTGGTTGCTTTTCTCGTATATATTTAATTTTTTCTCACGATTTCTCTCGGTCTATTTTTATGAATTTGTAAATAAGGACAATGTTATTATGTCATTACTGCACACTAGGCAAGCTCGTCCGCGTATGCGTTTAAGATTGTTTCTGTTATTTCATATGTTATTGAAGTTCAAGTTCCTTTCAATTGTTTTGATAAGAATCAGTGGCTGCTGCAATGATAATAAAGGACCGCGCATTGCGCAAGTCCAACTACCAAAAATTGTACGTACGACGTATCCCAGTTTGAGATAGTCACAGACCGGCTTACATCCAGCCGCAGTGCAATGGCTGGAGCCGGCCCGGGGCAACCGCCTTCATGATCACGGTACACCCTACGCAAGGTTAGTATGCCTCGGCTGTCATTGTCTCGCTTAATGTACTCGTGTGCATGGATCTCAACAGCATGCCCTAATTTGATTGCTAGTGACATCTATTGTCTTACATATATAAAGTAGATTTTGGTTGCTAGATCTAAAAATTTAAATGTTAAGGCGAGGATTCACATTCGACTGCAAAATTTTTGAAAAAAAACCCCAAAATTTGCCTTAGTTTACATTAGTAGTTCAATAAAAATCTATTTTATTTATAATCTGCTCTGCAACGAAATTTCTATCAAAAATTTTGTATCAAGTAATGTATGTAAAAACAAAAATAAATAATTAATGTTATTTACATATATTTTTTTACAATATGTAACAGGATATATTACAAAAGTTCTATGTATAACAGTAGATATCCATAGATAGAGATGATTAATTTTTTTATGTATATTAAAACTACTAAGACATACGTTTTATAATATTTTATTTGTTACTTTTATGTTACAAATAACTAAATAGATTTGGGATATCTTCTCCTCTTTGGTGGTTCTTTAATAATTATTTTAGAGTCGCTTATAGCTCTCCTCAGTGTTAGAGTTCGTTCTTGCAGAGACAGATTTGTGAAAGATTGCAACGCTGAAAATGGCCGGTTTAAATAATAGCCATAGGGACCCATTTCTCTCCGTTGCCAAGGGCTTGTTGTGATCCTTGAAAAACAAAAAATGACATTAACGTAGTTCAGAGCCAATATTTTTTCTCTTGACGTAAAAGGCTATAGACTTCAAACAACAGAGCCTATACCGTTATTTCGTTATCTATAAGGAAATCCTTAGCGGTTTTTTGTTAAATTAATTAAAATGTATTAATTACAATTTTATTTTTCAATATTATTTTATCTTCAGCTCTAAACCCTAAAACATTCAGATCATGAATATAAAGATAGATAATTCAGAACTTGTCAAAACTAGTATTTTACATACATACATGAAAGATTTTTGTACTAACAATTTAAAAAATTTTTATTGTTGCACAAGATGTATAATTTAAGAAATAATATAGTCAATTATTGTTGCGGCTTGATCAATACAGATTATATATGAAATTTTATTAGAACTTGTCATTTAAAATGCTGTGACTTCCACAATAAGTTTTTCTGCTCTTATAATGATAAATTCTAATTTGTTGCATTGTTTTATTCATTTTGTACAAATTCCCACGTTTTTATAAAGTAGCTTAACTAAAACTCGTGATTTTTTTTAATCTCTTTTTAAATGTGCATTTACTTAAATCGCCTGCAGTTTGAGACAGAGTATTGCTAAAAGAGATTTTTGATAGTAAATTTTTCTCTATACAAAACCTCTACAAAATTACAGACGCGGTTCTTTTGAAAAAAATTTGCTGTCGTGGTGACGAATACATTGCAAAGTAAGAAATTATTTATATAAATCATTATATGTTTTACCATATCATCAGAGGCGGTGCTATAGGCCTCGGCCTGGTGTATATGTAGACTGCCAGAGGTGTTGCTCCGCACAGCCATATGACCCATTGTTGCATAATACCGAGGCTAGCCAGTTTTTCCTCATCTAATAAAACTTCGCCCTGAAAAATTAAACATTATAAGGTAATATGCCTACACTATACTTTTACTGTTAATTTATTGTTATAACCATTTTCTAATAGTTTGAATAAAATAAGTAACTAGCGGACTAACTGGCGGACGTCGCATGTTCGTAATAGCTTCTGTTCTGTGAACATATCAGTAAAATCGCGTTGTTTTACTTCATTGGAAGTAGGTGGAAGTGAACCCACTTCTTGAGTAGTATTGTACGTACAACCGCAGTAAGACAGAACCATACCGCTTCATTCAGTTATCATCACTTCACTTTACCATGTGGACACAAATACAAAAACTTATTCGATCTATCCGTATTCTAAAACATAATGTTTAAACTTGCTTGTTCAACTTACTTCTTCATCATAGTATTCGATAAATAGTTTGAGTAGCCTGACCAGCACATGCCAAAAATGGAGGCTGTACATTACCATCCAGACAAACAGGAGTTGCTGCAAAATTAAACCGTGTATTTATAATTTATTAACGTCGGAATCAGACGGACATTATCATCATCCGAATAACATCTACTGCTGGACATAGACCTCCCCTAAAGATGTCCACTCAAATCTATCCTGTGCAGTCTGCATCCAGCGCTCTCCCGCGATCTTAATCAGATTGTTAATCCTCCCAGTACGCGGCCGTCACTCCAGGACCTTACTGCCTTATCGGCCATCTGTCCTTCGTGCTAATGTGCTTTGTCCATGCCACTTAAATCTAGCAATCCTTAGGACTATGTTGGTGACCTTAGTTCTTCTACGGATTTCCTCATTTCTGCTTCGATCGCGCAGAGATACATCAAGTATAGCCCACTCTATTATCTTTTGGGTGACTGAGCCGTTTGTTATACCGGATGATATTGATAATGCTGAAATGAATGTTAGTTTCTAAAACTGGTTAAATGTTAAACGTACTTGCAAGATCTGCTCCCATAGGGCCACCCTTCTGAACATAAATCTACGGAACATAGTTTCTAGCAGGCGATGTGCGAAGGCCGACGCTCCGATCGCCCACAGCACTGTTGGGACTGTGGACAGGTAGTTGTCGCCACATTTTGCCCATTCTATTAACTGCGAAATGAAAATTTCATGGCCATATATATCAAATGATTTATTATAGTGGTCAATTATTAATCTTTGTCGATATGTATTTTTGGACCTCCATCAAAGACCTCATTGTCGACAAGTGAAATGCAGGACAAATGTAAAACATTGTAAAACAAACACATGGCTACATGACACCAAAATTAGTATATAAATATTGAAACTGAATCAATAAATCTTCTTAGATTAGATACTACAAAATTCTCTATGAAAAGGCTATCTACAAATTAAAGCTACTTTTTGCCTTGAATAGGAAAAAACGAGTTAATTTTAGGATTTGTTTATATTGCATTCTTTGTGCACATGATGTTTATGTTAGTACCTTATTAGTTTCTACAGCCAAGAACCTCCATAAATAATTTATCCACATCACAAAATTTAGTTTGCCGAAATTTCATGTAATTCTTTCGTATGGCGCCTGTCACGGTGTAAAGTGGCTCATAATTTTGATGATCATGTTGACATGCGTCCGAATTCACATCTTCAACGATATAGTTAAAATTGACATGAATGTCACTATTTTATTTTTAATGTGGTATCAGTTATTGTACTGAGGAATTTCATTGGGAGCCCCTCAGTAACTCAGCAATGTTTGCAGATGATTTATCGTTTGTTTTCATACCAAATTACACATTTTATGTATTTGTTATAAATAAGTAGTCATTTTATACCCATTACTTGAACTCTGAGTCTTCAACCAGGCTTCATCAGCTAGGTTGGTGTATAACACTTCGGTTTCCTCGAAATGTTTACTTACACTTCGAGAATAATGCGATTGATTAACCAACGAGCTGATATAGTATTTCGTTTCTTCGTCTTTGTAATTTTAAAAATTCAACTTCATCATTTCAACCGAAGGACGTCCACTACTGGACATAGGTCTCTTGAAATAAATAAAATTCAACTTGGAACAAGGAAAATGTCACTATTGAAAATACTTATACATTCGTTTATATGCTTTCATAAAGCAGATGATCTTTTGACTTAACTATGTTCTTCCCGTTTTGTTGGTTCGGTTGTATTCAAAGGAAATCACCAATCATAATGACTTGAGGAAAACTGTCTTGATCATTTCAACCTACTTACCACCGTTGAACCTAACCTCCAAAAAGGAGAAATTATACTACCTGGATAACATTAAAGAATTAAATTACGTGAATACGTTATTAGGAGTGATACGTTTTAAATAAAATAAATTTTAGAGCACAGTTTAATTTAAATTTTGTTGTCGATGTTAATATTCTTTTGGTCCCATAATGTCCTGCATAGTTACGTCTTCAATGAGGGAGTCGATTCCTTTAGGGCTGTTAGTACAAGAGCATCGAGTTGCCTAGAAAAAAAAAAACAAGTTTAATATCTTCTTTGGTTATATGAGTATTATAAACAGGTTCTGTTTCTGTTAGAGACAGCTTATGTCACCACTGTTGAATAGTCATCTAGTGAGATTACTGTGGTAACATAACTTTATACCTTGCCTTAAATCGATAAGCACAGAGGTAGAGCCACATTGATTGAGTATAAAGTCATATGGAAGTTTCGTTTCTGTAGTTGTTGTATGTGATAAGAACACCAAAATTATATATATGTTATAGACATCCCCTGCTGGACATAGGCCTACCCCAATAATAGGTAATTTGGGCCATCTCCCACCGCGCTGGCTCAATGCGTGTTGATAAGAAGCCAGAGCCTCGTTTGTTGATTAGCAGGGTGCACCGTGGGCAAGTGAGGTTCGATTCGATCCCTACAGTTATTATGTGGGACTGTATATCCCCCTTACCTTTACAACTAGGTAATTTATTATTTTTTTTATAGGAATTTTTTCATAAATAAATAAACTATTTAAACTGTACATACAACAAGCAATATCTACTAACGTTTATAAAGCTTCGAAGTTTCTCGATCGCTTCGGCGGTGGTGTCGCCAGTTTTCATGAGAAAGTTGACAGTTTGATGGGCGTTGGTTTTCCTACAGATGAGATCAGAATCGCTGGCTCTCCCGCTCCCCAGCGCCCGGGGCTGGTCCGTGAGCCGGCTGGACAGTTCCCTGATGTCCACCGACGAGACTGGCCTCTTAGACATCGTACTATCACTCTAGGAAGTAACACAACGCCTGAAGCTACTATTAGCGGATTATAAACATTGATATTGTTCAACAATTGTTTATAATCCAACATTAAATTAACTACATATATTAACAAAGTTTCTGATCACACCTCTCTTTTATTTATTTATTTATAGGGCGGACCTAATGCCATTGGCATTATCTTACAGTTATCCTTAGGTGGTGCAGAGATGTTATGAGGTAGGCAGGTGCATAGAGAAGTTAAATAAGGTGTGTGACAATACATATGAAAAGAATATTAGATTATATCATAATACACACGCAACATTAAATTAGATACATAAAACAAATGTTGTATATGTCGTCGGAGGCGATACAGAAATGTTTTTAAAAATGGTGACGTCAGCATCGCTGACGTCACGGTTACTTCCATCATGATGACTCATGTTGAAAGAAGACTACAAATGGAATCTGATCTCTGTTTATTGGTATT
>DWLS01001257.1:0-22800 GCA_018246255.1 Pachliopta kotzebuea | reverse complement strand
ACAAACAGTCGATCCGGGGAGTACAATCCAGACGTTTCCACTTTTCTGTTATTATTTGCTTAATCTTTTCCATATATCATCCTTGGTCTCCATTGTAACTTAATATTTTCACTTTGTGATAGAATATTATTCATTAAAACCCAAATTTTTTAGTATAATAATAACTTAGAAATTTTCGGCGCGAAACTAGGTCCAGGACGCAGCCTCGCGCCGAAAATCCAGCACTGTATCTAGAGTATTATATATTGTTTGTGACATAGTGATAAACACTATTAACTGTCAAGTATATTCTTTATGAAGATTATGTCTTGGTATAGAGATCTTTAAGCCTTTCAAATATATTTATTTAGTAGAACCACAGACTATATAATTTTTTTTTTAGATTTTATGACCTGGTAAACAGACTATATAAAAATAGTACATGCAGATAAAGGTCGAGGACTCCAAAATGCAGAAATTCAAATGACGGTAAATTATATTTTTTGCCCATAACAAAGTGGGGCTAGGTCAGATGAAAAATTACTTGAAATATTTTGTTTTCAATTATTGTCTATTTCCCACTGTTCGGTATAGTCACATCCCTATATGGCGGTAGTTGCACCCATATTTTTATTCTTCTCTCCTCGCATCAGCGGGTAGTGGTGAAATACCCTCGCCAATCAGATGGCCGTATGGGCTGGTGCGGGGGGAGAGGGACGGACAGCGACCGCGCGATAAGTTGGTAGTACGTCGTCGTTTCGGAGTGACATCGCGCGGTGGTAGGTCGAACACGATTTATCTTACGGAGTCGCCACGGTCGCCTAGTGCCGCAGTTCACGTTGCGAGTCCTATTAGTCCTGTGTTTGTGTGCGCCACTACGGGGAGGAACCTGCAGCCCTACACGCTGCAGTGGACGGGCATAGCACGCGCGCCCAGTGTTTGATTTGGACAGACCGACGACTGACCCTTGACCGACTGACTAATAACTAGAAGACCAGCGGGCGACGGAGCTGACGGCGAGTGAGGTGAGTACACGCACGCACACGTAAAAACCAGTGAACCTTGTGCCGCGGGCTCCTGAACCCGTACTTGGTCGGCACACCCACTGTATGTTACGTGACGCCCTAGTAAAGAAACTCATTGATTGCTGCGAAGTAAACTGTAGTTCATATAATCGCATAAATTGTTTAATTTGAAGTTGATAAGATCCATACAATCATTATCGTGAGTTGCCTTCTTTAAATGAAGTTTGGCGGTTTAGCTTTCTTAACACCATGTACATTAGAGGTAACACAAAAACTTTTGTCAACCTTTTATTTACGCATTTTAATATAATTGCATCCTCTACTAGAGGTTCTCTGTGACCATCGACCCTTTTGGGTAGGTACGACAGCAGCTTATATTTCTGCCGCCAAATAGAAGTATACAAACATTATTCTATTCCCATTTGAAGAGCGTTGTAAGTTAGTCAAATTACTGTAATAACATGACAACACTTCACGTGTCTAGACGACTAGCGTAATGTTGTGCAGTGTATACCATTTTAACTAGCGCCATGTTATTATAGGGAAACGTATCATGTATCACCAGGAGAGCCTTTATCGTCTCGCCTCGTCATTAAAAATCCTTCCTGGACTCAACGTTTTGTTAATTACGATAAAGTATTTAAAGTGATTAAAAGTAATTTTGTTATACAATATGCTAAACAGATTTAAATCCTTCATTTTATAAAATATTAATCAAACAAAATATTTTTTTACGAATTTTAACATTTATTTAAGAAAACGTAAACATTAAATTCTCATATTCTAACACGTTAATTTAATGACACAACACACCACATTCGTAAATAATAATGAGTCTTTAGCGTCTTAACTAAAGATCGGTGGTTTATAGTTCTTACAATTTGTTATGCATAAATAATAAATGCATTATTTAATAATATTGTGTACACTTAGGTATATATTATATTGACTGCAACATTTGTACAAAAATTGTTTATATTTTAATAAGTCAAAGTAATGATAATACAGGATATCATAAAAATTAAAAAATATCTCTAATGCTATTAATGGCTGTAGCTTTAGATATATAATTTTTTAATAATTTTTTTTTAAAAAAATATACTCTAAGAAATAAAGTTTAAAACTTGCTTGCCATAACATATCCCTCTTGCTCGTTTGTTTTTCTTTCTTATATGATAATTTCTTTATCTGTATTTAATTGAATGCATTTATTATAATCATACATATACTATCAATAAATATACTTTTTGTACGTCTGCTGCGTTATACTGCGTAAATGCTACCATGGCCACGTAATAAAACAGTGCATGTATTGCATATGCAATAGAACACGATCTTAATCGATAGAATACCTTTAATAGTTTTATGGAACTTACAGTTAACAAAAGCGTGCACAATAACATTTATTAAAGTGGGATATGCAAAGGTCCAATAAGGTCATACCAGGAATGATAGTTCCAGCTAACATCACAAATTGCGATGATCTCTATACAATAATGTGTATTAATATATGTAATTCTACTAAATGTGCCGATTGTATTCATCATCAACATCATAACTTCAACCGATAGACACAAATAGAATAGAAATAGTTTATGTAAACGACAGAGACTAGAGAGTACGTATTGCATAAAAGTCTAGCAGTAATGTGAGTTGATTATCAACAGTTATGTTATGGGTTCTTATAATATTGAAACAAAAACTAAAAATGTTTATGTACATACAGAGGTTATTTAATGTTAATTGCAAATTCAATTTTATGTACTTCTATAAAATAATTATGAAACAGTCCAAAAAAAGTACAAGTAAAGACTACAAAAAATTATTTGGATAAAATTATAAATGATCACTGACACACAGCTAATAATAGTTCGATATGACTAGTCATAAATACATTTATGTTAAAAAAATAACTAGAATTGCCTTCTCGTTTCCAACAATGTCTTCTATTATATGGACTGCAGAATTTTAGCAAAAGACGTCTTCGAAGCTTTGGAAATTAAGCAATTAAAGTGAGATATTTTTCTTTAGTATTTTTTATAAGGCTAGACTAAAACATGATCCTAATAAACAATAATACCGAATAAAGCGAAGGACTGTTTAAGCATCAAAATACTCTGTCCCTGCTGCCGTCAAAAGACAACATAAACGTTATCGCGCAGATTAGAGTAAGAGAGCAGCAGCCATATCCCTCAGTTTCAGCGAATTCGAAGCAGCATCATCAATGCTACAAGGTAGTTACTCGATGCACCTCAAAAATAAATAATTCCAAACGATGAAAGTGTTTACTTTTAACAATACGAGGTAAAAAACGACGACCGTGTAATTAATGCATTTCTTTAAGCCGTAAAGCAGTCTCGTCGTGAGAGATCCGCGTGTCCTCTGTCGGGGCAGAGCTGGACCTGGTTGCCCAAGCAGAGGTATCAGACGATTGAACACCGCGCACACTACGCCATCTAAAATAATTCGGCTACAGTCATAACATTTATTAAATGAAAAAAATCTAATTCTAACAAAAGAATACTGAAATTAGGAATCAAAATATTTATAGAGTAGATTAAATTTTTAAACATAACAAAACCACTTACTTTTTTGCAACTAAATTTCGTACTTTCTTCTTCCAAACAAATATGAGAAAAATAAAGGCTCCGAGAGCAATGTTGGAAATATCTATAAGAATCCAGTACCAATTGGAACCACCGACAGAGAAACTGATGATCTCAACAGTCCAATTCACGCCCATTACTATGAATAACTTGAGGTAGAGACCGTATCTGTATAAAGTAGATAAATTAAAATGTTTATAACAAAGTGAAAGTTACAGTAAATTAACATGTACATTAGTACTGTCGGCTGGCAACAAATAATCTTCCTGTAAGTACAAGAAATATTTTCTACTAAAGGCTTTTCAATAAAAATTTCTATCTGTATACATTTACCAACAAATGTATATAAAGTGTTTTATTGCATAGATGGCTCCTACAGAGTGTAATATCTTACTTAATAGCATTAAAGTTCGTTCAAAACCTTTGCTTATCCTTTTTGAGTTTGTCACTTCTTGCAGATTCAGCTCCCTTCAAAATGGCTGTCTCCTGTTTAATGGATCGGATGCGATGAGCAGTAGCAGAGAAAAGAACGACGTTGCAAACAACAAGAATAAGTACTGGGGTTAAGAAATAAACTAACTCGCTCTTCCAATCTGTAAAAATAAAATATTACAGATTATTTACAACTCCCAGAACGCAATATCGCTTCTATAATTCTATCTTAATCTTGTATAACCTTCTAGTAAAAACGTACTATTAAGCGTGAAGAAAATTAACACATGTATTTATTAGTTATTTTATTAGTATTAAAACATGTATTTATTAATAACTTGTAAACAAAGAATTAAAATAAATGTCACTTAGATTTGAAATAATATTGCAAATTGTATTTAATATCGCCATTATTGAACCCGTATTGAATTTATATCTCGCATATCAATGCATTTAAATTATTATTCTTCCGTTTATGAGATCTTTATATCTAAAGAAATAAACAAAATTGAAGTATACGTTTTTAATATTGTAATATACATTTTTTTTTTCGTTTTATAAATAACAGCGGTACTAAAGCACTCTTGTCGAGGACAATCTAGAAAGGTCTGGTACCTTACTAGATTGTCCGTAGCGCTTTATTATGTATATGTATATTTATTCCCAAAAACAATTAGGAGCATACATAACAAAATTCAATTTAAAAATATATATTGTCTCATGAAATTACTACAGTAACGAATTTTGTACGTGCTTCTGTACAGTAACACTATGAGGATCTACACTTTTATAAGTTACACCGTTATAAGTTGCTCTCACTATCTAGACACATTACCTAGACGTTTATTTAAATAATATATGAATAAAGAAGTTCACAAACAAAAGGTAGTGTTATCGATGAAAGAAGTTGAAACATTAAATCAAAATCATAAATAATATGTGTACAAACTACACTTGGCAGTATAAATGGCGTAACGCTATCTCATTTGAGTGGCGGACTGAAAATACTATATATCACTATAAGTAAAATTGTATAAAGTACATATACAAATGATATTTATTCCTCAGAGGTGTAGCTACTAATCTGAAGCCTTGTACCGTGTGCCAAGCAATTTGACTGTATAAATGGAGAAATTTGTATAATGGCAGCTAGTGCTTCCGGTAGAGGTATTCGTCAAACCCAGAATTTTCTGGGCATGATACAATAAAGCTGTTGTTTCTTGCAATTATATGAAACAACTGAAATTAGTTCGTTGAATATAACTAAGAAAGTCTCTTACTCGAAAACCAGCACCGCATAGCGCCGAAACCAGGCGTGATGATATTATCTGGAACTTCCACGAATTGCATGGCAATGGTAATAGCAGTGAGGACAACTGGCACACTCCAAGCATACATCCCATAAAGGACAAAGCGTTTCTTCTCTCTCCGTCTATTACTGCTTCCACGGTATCCACTAAATACGATAGATAAAACATATTATAGGAAAATCATATAATAATTAAATCGATTACAACAATAATCCTAATTCAAAATTCTTTACGGCGACTACACTATTTTTAGTTATCAAAAAGACTCAGTATTCGCATTAGTTCCACCTCCCTAACACTACATTATAAGATAATTTTAAGCATTATTTTATAAGACCGTACCATTAACGAACTTGAATACCAAGTGTAGATGTATGAAACCGGATTTTTTTTGTAAAAATTGCACGTCACTTATTTGAAAATTATAAAACATTTTATTCAAAATAGTCTCCATTGGAATTTATACATTTTTCCCACCTCTTCGGCAAGTTATGAATGCCACGCCAAAAAAACAATTCTTCTTTTAAAGCGAACCAGTTGTCGAGCCATTTTCGTACATTTTCATACGAATCGAAGTGTTGTTCAGCGAGTACATGTCCCAATGATGCGAATAGATGGTAAGCCTCAATCGTATCCGTGACCCGTTTTGCTGTGTGTGAGGGGGCATTATCATGAAGCAAAATGACCTTATGTTGCCTTTTTGCATATTCTGGTCATTTTTCACGTATTGCTCGATTCAAAGCAATCATTTGTTGTGGGTAGCGATCAGTGTTAACGGTTTCGCCAGGTTTTAATAGCTCATAATATATTATATCCTTTTGATCCCACCAAATTCACAGCATTGTTTTCTTTCCAAAACGATTTGGTCTTGCAGTGGATGTTGATGGTTAGCCTGGATTCACCTATGATTTACGACGCTTAGGATTCTGAAAATATATCCACTTTTTCTCACCTGTCACTATTCGATGAAGAAATTATTTTCTTTTACATCTGACGAGCAGCATTTGACAAGTGGTTTTTCGATTTTCTTGCTGTCTTTAATTCAGTTTATGTGGTACCCATTTTACCACTTTCTGAATGTTTCCCATAGCTTTCAGACGAAGAGATACTGCTTTTTGCGTCATATTTAATTGTTCCGCGAGTTCTTGTTGAGCCTGAGTATCGTCTTCATCTAATAAGGCTTGCAAGTCCTTGTCTTCAAACTTTTTCGGTGGTTTCTCACGCTCCTCGTTTCTCTCGTCAAAATCACCACTTTTAAATTTTTTAAACCACTCAAAGCATTGAGTTTTGCCAAGAATATGTTCACCGTATGCTTCGACAAGCGTTCTATGCGATTCTGCAGCAGTTTTCTTCAAATGATAGCAGAAAACCAATGCTGTCCACAAATCATTGTTCGTAGGCACAAAACTCGACATATTTGAGGTTATAAAAAAATATACCGGTGTATGAAACTTAGGTTATTGTGTTGCACTAAATAAATATAAACGTTGATATATCCATTTGATAGTAAATATTCCTGTAATACCATTCTGATATTTGCGTATTAATCTCATATTTACGATCTTCAATCGTGCCAATAATAATCCAATTATAGATAATTACGACAAAACGGAAGCTTTGATCCTTCTCTTTATTGAGAAAATCCTATAAAGTTCTCAGTTAACCTAAGAATAAGCAAATATATTTATAAAGAGCATACTATTCGTAAAAACAAAATTAATGGTAAATATTTAAATATAAAGAATAGAAAGACATATTATTAATTAGTAAAGTTGAACCTCTGTCATCCGCTAGTATTATAATAAATAGACGATGTTGTAATATATACATATGTATATATATTTATATATATGAATATTTATATATTCTTTTGTGACGGCGTCCTGTTAAACTTTTACTTCACAGCTGGAATTAAGGATTAAAGTTTTATGCATATTTGCTAAGAGTTTTACTTTTTTTTAAAAAAAATACAAACGTTTTATTATAACGCCAAGAAAGGAAGGAACCAAAAGTACAATAAATACTTTATGCAAATTCCAAACTTCTCCGTTTTTTCACATAAGAATGTAAAAGGACGTTATAAAAATATTTGATATCTTTTTTACATATACAAATACTAGTTAAATTGATCATGTTGAAACGGAATTTGGTCATAAATTTATCATTATATATACGTTCACATAAATAAGGGAAAAAGCTGTTGTCCAGATTTCGACGAACGTCATTTTATGTATAATCTTACCATTTTGATTTTTGTGATGAGGCCAACCCACCGGTCCTTTATTCGTTTGCGTTAAACAAATATAATATAAACCTTATTATTTTAATAAACACACAGTATTAAATACATATATTGACAACACATCATTCACTTTGTGTGGTATGCGATTGCGATAGTTATTTACGACATAATTTTCCATGCTTATTGCTTTAAAATATTACCCAAACATATTGCAAATTAAAAATTCCAACAATTTGCACATCTTATTTTTAAAAATTGTGACTATTAACAGGGGTAGTTTAGTTATTAAAAGATTTAGAAATAATTATTAAAACATTTTTGTAAAAGATGTTAGTCATATATCCTATTCACCGTTTCTTACATCGCCAAATTTTGTCATTGGCAAAAAAGGATTAATTTTATAATAATGAAAAACTATGTTACTTTAAAATATTATAATTGATTACTGTTTCTGAATCTTTTCCTATTAATGCGGTAATTAATCAATATGATAATTTAAATATAAAAGTTTCGTAATACTAAAATCTTTTTTACAAGCGCTACAGCGACATGAGTGTTTTTGTATATACGAAGTAATCGATTAAATATTGTATGTATATATATAAATACAAGTATGTAGTCGTGCCAAATGTCTTCCTTGCATTCACAAAAAACACTATATATAAATATACGTCTACATGTCATAGCCACATACGAAATAATATAAAAATAACAGTGTTCTGCCAAAAGCATTCTCATATTCGCTGTATTGCGTCGATATGTTTCTTATTAAGAGAAATTTTTTGAAGAAAAATATTTGAAAAATTATTTAGTGTATACTTAATTTAAAGCATTCTCAAAGGGTATATGGCATGTTTAACATCTACGAGCAATAGACAAGGCAACTCTTGTGAACTATGCAACTATTGATATATGACCAGCATGCTCGTTATAGACATCGACCTGAATGCTAGTCACATGAAGACCTACGGGGAAGCGCTGTAGTCAGGTAGGATCGGCGCGACTGTTCTGTAATATTATACACTGCACGTTAAATGTAAAATCTAATTAATTATCTATATAAGCGAGAAGATATTGAAGAAGTCATAAGTAATGAATCTAACTATACAATTATTTGAAACTTTTGTACACAGAGTAATATTTCCAAAATTGTACAAGTTAACAAAATTTGTCAGTAAATTTAATGAATCGGTCATACAATACCCTAAAAGATATAAAAGTCTCAGTGCTCTTTAATCACATTTGTTTAATACATTCAGGCACAAAGAGCAAAACAATGAAAGCTTAAAATTTGTAAAATTATTTAAATATCACCGCTAACTTGTCGAACAGATAACGAATAGACTTGTTCGAAATTTTGTCATAAAAATAATAATATGGTTTTAAACTAATAACATCTGTAGAGTTATAATTACCTGAAAGTCCTCCATATGTCAAAACACATTACATTCAGCCAGAAGAAACTTGTTTGAAATGCATAGTAAACAATGAATGCTGAAAAAGTTAAAAAGTGGAGAATATTAAATCAGACTTTTTTTTTATTCAACTAGGCGACAAAATGTGCAAGGCGTTTACTCGACATTAAGTGATACGCTTGCCCATAACAACGTGACGCTGGTTATGAAGGCATACACAGTATCACATTGAGCTCGTCACTTCGAAATGTAAGTTGTTAAGTCTTGTTACCCCGATAATTTTATTAGCTTACAGCGCCATACAAACCGCAACACAGTAATTTTTGCACATTACTTTTGGGGGGTAAATAGGAAATGCAGTGGTGCCTCCCTAGACGGTCTCCGGCAACAAAGAGCTACCACCAGTTGCTTTTAAAACTATTAACAACTATAATATTTTATATATAAATGCCTATTGTATTGATCTCCATTGATTTCAGTTTCGGGTGAAGGCAATACAGTGTGGAAATCAGCTTTTCAAAAAAAAATAGCTTTGTGATATCATCAATCCGCACTTGGCTAGCGTGGTTAATACATGGCTTTTAGTGAAAAAGTCCTAGCGGAGAGAACTTTAAGACTGTTTATTTACTATGTTTTTGTTATATCAAAAAACTTCTAAAAGAACGTAAGTAAGTTCATTTAGAAGCCGCTATAACAAAACATTTTCGTTTATCTTATCATGATTTGATAAGCTCCTTTTAAATAACTTTTCCAAAAACTTACGAGTTAACCATTGATACTTCAATCACTTTAGAAAATTAAAATTAAAATTGGAAAAAATATAAGATGAGTATTAAATCATAGAGAAAAAGTCACAAGAAGATATTGCGCAATGGTGTATCAAGTCAGCTGAACGTCATTCGTCACAGCCTTTTATCTTTTTGGCCCATTTGTAATATTTATAAAATAAACATGATTCTAAAATTGTGTGATCATGTTGAATTCGTAAGTCTTTTCATCGATACTTTGTTTTTAATAAAATATGTTTTAAGTGAAAACTCTGAGGGTACAGTTAGGCAAATACATTATAGGTTTCACCGAGGTATTGTTCTTTAGCTAGATGAAATTAAACTATTTAAAAGTATGTATTTAGATGTGTGTATTTGTATGTGTATATAGATAAAAAGGACTTTTGCTTTCGCTGATCACTGATTCGAAATAATAACCGAATAAATCATCATTATTAAATACTATCATCTTCAGAATGAAGTTGGGCAGTCAGTTGGCTTAGTTAATAATGTTGAAATATATAAGCTACAGATTTTAGAACTACAATGCATCTATAACATCTCTTAGGAAAGTTCTGGTACAATGTTAGCATTAAAAATCTAGTCAAATTTTCGGTATATACATTTAAATATTATTGCACATTGCATTTTTTAACCATGTAATTCTCTATGACGTATATTCGTTATGATAAATACATAAATTTATCTTGCAACGAGAACATCCGTCGTGAATAATAAGTAACCGTATTTTTAAAAAGTTTAAATTTCATTTCAATCTGCTTTCATATACATACGTTCCAAGAAAATCCAAAAAATGTTTTTTGAAACGTTTTGGTGAAACTATTACGTCTTATATTTCCTGTTTTAATTAAGCTAATATAGATTGGAGCAAAGACAAATTGTGTGCGGGAAAATTAATTCAATTGAACTCTTTCTCTGTTTATTTAGCTAATGGTGGCTTTAACGAAGTTTGTATAGCGATAGAAAGCGAAAACGTTAGGCAAACGCAAACAGTCGTAAAACTATTCAGGGCTGGTGATAGAGCGTGGGTGTGTCTAATTATCAAAAAAAAACTTACCAACAATGTCTCGACAAACTGGTTCATATTATATCAAAATTTATCGTAATAAAAGAAGTAATATTTGTCATGATATAGCGGAACATATTTGGATGAGTAAACCAATTTCTTTGAATAATACAAATTACAAGAGTCATCTTTAGAACAAAAACAAAGTAATTAAATATTTCTGTATCTTTAACCAACGCCCATATGAAGTAAGGTCTTAACCAACGCCAAAACCAGACTGAGAAAGGCGGAGTAATTTACGTATTATCTTCGCTTAAAATTTATACACCGTACTTTTTGGGAAAACAAATCATTAACATATTTTTTTTTATATGCAAAGGAAAGAGAAATGGAGAGAAAAGACTTGATCTAAATTTCACATAGTTTTAATTAGTAAATGGGGCTCTGGATGGTGAATTATTCTTGCATAATATACTCTGACATCGAGACTTGACATCGAGATTACCAGACCTTCTATTATGCTTACAGATTTAGGATAAGAGGATTGTAAGTAGACAGGGGGGTTTGTTTAAATCATGAAACCAACCAAACTCCACAACCACCACTGCGTCTCGGAGGCAGTTGTAATATTGTGTTAGCAATATTTTATTACGGGTGCGCCTGATGGTAATTATGTAGTAATTACTCGAAGTGGACGTGATTTGCATGCGACTCGTTTGCGTGTTAACACGTGAAATACGTATACTAAAAAAATCTAATGTTTTTGTTTTAGCTTTATAGCTTACAGTTGTTTTATGATTACGACAAAAATTGTAGTCTATGGCATGATATTCATATTAACTAGCATATTTATCAAACCTCACATTATTTATTCAATTAAAATAGTACTATCTGTATGGCTTTAATCGTCATTTCTTTTTTTTATAAGAATAGAGCAGTTAAACAAGTGTTAAACAAATGTACATGATGGTAAATATGATTACCGTCGCCCAAAAAGAAGAGGAAACGTTCTTTTTTTTATGGTCTGCCGTAGAATACCACTAGTTTGAGCGTGATTTGAACGTCTACTTGGAATAAATAGTGAAAGATTGCAATATCAAAATAGATTTATTTATTCCACAGTATTTCTGAATACAAATTCATATTTCGTTTTAATATTAATCTAAAAGTTATTGTTTGTGTATTAAAAAATTCTGCAAGATGCATATAGAGTAAAGAAATATAACTAAGCCAAAAAATTTTATGCTATCATAGTACCTAAAATTAATGTCCCTAGTATTTTAGAACAGACTGATATATAAACAAAATTTTAAAATGTATTTTAAACTTACCAATTGTATAACATCCAGTCATGGCAACACCAATTTTTCCAGAATGTAATTTCAGGTAGGCCAGGAACGAATAAGCGACGATCAAACCTCCACAATAAGCCATCAGACACATGCCATGTAAATTACGTAGTTCTGCGATAAAAGCGTAAACCAAAAATGTCGCAAGTAGAAAAGGAATCGATAGCATCAGACCTGTAACAACATAATAATACTTTCTCACAATAAATGAATCTGATAATAATTAAAAACTGAAACAGAAAACAATGTTTTAGTTAATGTTTGAAAGTACAAAAGTTTTTCAAGTAAAAGGCCAAAGATTTTTGATATTGCAAGTTTATAGTTTTTCCTTAAAAATTTATGTAAAAAAATTGGCTGTTGAATATTTGTTCAAAACTTCTTATATAATGTCTTAGTAATCAGAATTCTTAACATTTATATATTACAAAAGAGACTATTATAATAGTAATTCATTATTCAAATTCAGGAAGATTTTCTTTACTTTAAGAAGCATAACATTTTAAAAAACATTAATCTTCCCATTTCTTCGTGTTCGTGATATAGCCTAATGTCAAACACATAGCTGGTGTTGATAGCATTATCCTATATAAATTTGAAACCTGGCTTTGGACAGCGAAATATGGAAGACATTTGTCTTCTGTACAACTTACACATAGTAAATCTTACTAGAGAGCATTTTGTCTCTAGGCCATGAAAAGTCTAGGTAAATAAAAGACAAACTTAACTTAATATTAACTTATGACAAAATTATTTTTATGATTAATATATCATTTAAAAGGATCGGAATGCATTTTTTCTAAAAAATACGAAAAAATTATAATTTTTTTGCACAAATACACTTTTTATGGGATACGCGCCGTTATGTCTGTTACGTGCTATTAAGTTCTCACTTAACAATAAGACCAAATCGTTAGAAGTTAAGCTCTAATAAAATGGCGTAGGCATGTCATAAAATCAAATTGGCTATTAACTTAAGCGAAGGCGTAATATTAGGCGTTCCGACTTCAAGTTTGATGGATGATGTACAAAAGATATGGAAATAAATTGACAAATTATGAAGACAAGCCCATTTCCTTAATTAAAAATGTGCTGCTACCATTCGTTTTTTTTCTCTGTTTTATAAACAGGTAATGATAATCAGTTTTATGAAAGGAGTGTGTTAACCTTTCGGGATTCGAATAAATAATTTAAAAAAATACAATCAGTAATAGTACCCTTTAATACTTGTATTTGTTTTGCATTATTGTTATTAACATATAAGTGAATTAAATACAATATGTATTATTATTATTAAATATAATATTACACAGAAAGAAAGTAAAAAAATTAGTGCATAATAAAACTAGGCGTGGAGGAAACTAATCAAAATTTTCACAAAGAAACAAATGTTTTCAAAAGCTTCATTTAAAAAAAAAATTCGTTTAAATTCTCGAAGTTTCGGCAGATGTTTTCTGATGTTTAATAACGTAAGTAAACAACACGTAAATTCAAAAACAAATATTTTAGCAGCGATAAAGTCACGAGCTTGTTCTTGGGCGTGTAAATAAGTGTAATACTTAAGTGGTATGGTGTGAGCCCAGCTGTAAAGCTGTCATCGTGTTGTTTTACAATAGTAACAACAGCATATGCTGTTGTATCAACAGAGACGCTTTGTTAAACAGAGCTTACATTAGAATTTAAAACATCTAAAACTTAAAAATTTTCCTTTGAATGGGCAGTGAAAGGATTATAGTGATCATTGTCCATTTTTTAACCTGTTCCTTATACTCCATTATCTTATTTTACTAAAGCAATTATTAAAACGATGACTGGAATAAAAGTATTTTAGAAAAAAATATGATCCTATGTACATTGCCTTTGCGGGCGTTAAATTAAGAAAGCTTTCTTTATCGATCTATATACTCTATTAAATACTACTTACGAACTTATCGTAAAGTAAACTATAACAATTTTCTTCCTTTATATTAATTAGATACCATAATGAGTAAACTCTTGTCAATCGTCTCTTAGCCCAAGTATTTTATAATAATACTAATATTTTCTTTTTTATTGATAACTTTTACAGCTTCATTGATCAAGCTCACTGCTCTGAACTCCACGTGCTAAAAATAAAATAGATTCAAAACTAGGATAATTATAAATAAGGAGTGGAAAAATATGAAGAGAAAAGGATAAAAGGAGTGAAGAATAAATGGAGCTGATTTGGGTAACAACAGAAAGATTTTAGATCATAGTGATAAAACGCACTGACTTTAACCAATCCGTTTTCAGCTTAAATTATAAGGTATAATTTATTCCTTAAAATAAGTTTATATTATAAACTTACTCACCAACGGCATAAGTGATATACAGTATCGGACTGTCATCATCGGACGCCTTATCCGGGTAACAAGCCACGGCGACCATACGGGTATCATCTTCAGACAGATTTGTCATCATGTCGACACAGTATTGTGTAGGTCTGAGCCACGCCTGGCTCTTTTTTGTTTCCAAGTAAAGACTCCCATTCTAAAAAAAAATACACTTAGATATGACTTAGGTTAAATCATGACATTTTTACTCGTTTCAAACACAATGTTACTGTCATTAAATATTGAATGTTTGTGTTGGCACTACACAGTTCACACTTAAACTAATTGTTCTTATATTTACATACCTTCTCTTCTTTTAGACTATTGCTTGTAACACAAAGGTGCCTTGTTCGATTTTGGACCCAAAAATAGTTTCGATGATCATAAAGTTTGTTCGAAACCACCTAGCTAGCAGTCGTTTTTAAAAACGGCCGCTATAACAGCGTTAGTGAGTTCCCGAAATCAACGTTTAGGATAACCTAAAGGTTGGCCCGAATACAAAAAAAACCACAAACATTCATTGTAATTCAACATTTTTTGAACTTAAGATAAAGTTGTAACCCTCAAGCAAAAAAGGTAAGCTTTGTTAAATAAAACAAAGCCGAATTAATGTCCACATGCCAGTAGACATATTTACACTGCAGCATGTTGGAGCAAATAGTTCCGTGTTATTAACTTGTTTCAGTAATTAATGGCGGATTTCAGCAAAAAACACTAATAGATCTGATAAAGAGTAGCCAAATATTTTTTAACGTCGCGTTGCCTCTATTTTACGTATATCAACTTTATGTTCTCGCTATAGTGTAAGGTTTGTGTAATAGATCATTCTGAACGATGGTTTCATTATAAACTAGTAAGCATTAAAAGTAGACTTTGTAATATGTTGATAGATATAAAAGCACGTTTTCAACAGTCAATCTCACGCTGATTCGATTCCGGTCAAACGTTGATTCATTAATTTCGTCGCCAATCGATTTATGAGCAGCGAAGATATCCAGGTCAGTTGTATTTTCCTTTACAAAAGGCGTACTCAGAATAAATGTATAAAAAGTTATGTTATTATCATTTCTCGAAATATTGGCAAATAGTGATTTGCCAATATTTCGATATGTAGTAACATTTGTGTACAAGGCTTAGATTTATATAACAATATATTTTAGCCTCGAGTACAATTCAAGTGTACAATATAAACTAAATTGTAAAAAATTCAAAGAACTACAGAGTAAAAATATATTGTAAATATTATTTCCTATATGTCATATAGAAGAGAAAAAGTATATGAAATATAATGTTTGATTGAGCAATGACTAAATCAATTAATAAATATGTTTTCCTGAAAACCGTTTCATCATCTTGTACTGTCTTGTTAAACTATATACCAGAAATATCACTGTACTCCAGCAATAAATTTGCCTCGACGTGTGTATATATGGTACAGTATCTAAATAATGAAAGAAAATATCTGTGCATGTAGTAATTTATCTTAAAATCCTGTTTAACATAATAAATTTCAACACTAAGGATAGAAAAACTTGTTAATATCTCTTGGAAGTAAGTTTTCTTTAGCTTCTTTTTATCATCGGTTCCTCTTTTTTTGTGCAAAAGGTATATTAAAAATTATAATTTGGCGTATAAAGTTAATACTAATCCAATTTTTAAGTATGTGTTACAAAAAAAAAATAACTATGGTTACTTTAAAAATCAACATGAAGGAAAACATTATTCATATAGTTTGCTACGAAATAAATTCCCTATCACTTTTCCGTTGAATAAAATTTGTCAGTTTTGATAAGATTATGTACTCGGACATTCAATATGATGCCATAATGCTATTTACATCAATATCAACAGCGAATTACACATTATAAATAATTTTAATTTTACACGAATTACATCATAACTGCCGTTATCAATATCAATATCAATAAGAGGACATTACTATAATGAGACCTTATATTTATTGTTTGATAATAAATTTAAGAGCCATTGTTAGCCGTTAACTTTAAATACAGAATCTATTCTCTCCGGAACATTCATATGAGACACTAGCCCCTAATTAATATTTTTAAAGGCACTTCTACTTAACTCATGAATAATGGTAAATATTTTTTTAAATAATGATATACTTTTAACATTTTAGAGCACTTGATTAAATGATAAAAATTATTTAATAAAGATAATTATTAATATATCCCTTACCTTTAAATCCCACAGTGCCTATCTTTGAAATATTCGGTTTCATTATCCTACATTCGGAATTTTTTTTATAACCAAAATAATTTTTCACACATACAAATACATATAAGCAAATCAGATAGAACTGAAAGGGATTGTTTTAATGGTTTAAGAGTTTTACAATTTTAGCGTTGAATCCTACTTTTTGATTAAACCTGTTGCTCATGAAATGCCCCGTATCTCAAGATTTCTACTAGTGAAAGTTTCGTCAGAATCTTCCTGCCGTTTTATAATGCCTCAATTTAATTTTTTTTTATAAAAAATTCAAACCCGCGGTAAGCCTTTGTGATTTTTTTAAGGCAAACGACACATGTGATGTAAGTTAAAATTTTAAATCTTTGCAAAGTTGCTATACTTACAAATACATTAATTACAAAAATAATAAAATTGTGGTTATGGCTAACACGTGAGAAATAAGATAAAATATCTTCAATATTTGCGCAAGCGACGATTCTGAGGCGGTCTGTGTTTTTTAAAGTTTGTTTGTCTTATGTCTAACCCATATGCGAAAAATCTATTCTGCCTTAAAATAAAAGAAATCAAAATGCATATTTGAAAAAAACACGGACGTCAGACCGATTGGAAAAATATGGCACTTCGCCTGCAATGCGGTTTAGAGTTTTTTTAGCATTCATAAAATTACAATGAAGTTTAATAGATTTTCTTCAAATTGGAATCGTTAATATTTCTTGGTCCAACGTTGGCTTCGTAACAAAGAGGTCCTTCACGCGGACAAGATAGGGCACAGCACATTCCTACCGAGCACACCTCACTATCTTCAACGTCATCAATACAAAAAAATGTCGTAATTCATAATATTCACTTGAAGTAATTTTCAAAGCATTTACCTACTAGACCTTCAAACATTGTTTATATTACACAAAATATTTTTTTTATTTATACAAAATAAATTACAGTTAATTCATTTTATTCGTAACAAAAGGTTTGTTTTTACCAATTACTAGTTATTCATTTATCACTTCATTTACAAATCAATTTGTAAGGATATGAAAAATTTAAATATTTCGCCTAACTCAATAAATTTTCGTTGAACTAATTTAGAGGTCGGCATTATGCGTCTATTTCTGGAGTATGATAGTCATAATGCTTTGTTCTCGGGTACGAACCGTGCTCCTCTTTTATAAACTATAGGTCAAGTGCAATACAGTATTATAAACTCTTTATGAGTCTTAATTGACAAATTGTATTGGCACCAATTTAAGACTTGAATATATCGTTTATAACTAAGTTACATCATCATACAGACATATGACGCCCACTGAAGGAAATAGCCTCTCCCAAAGACCACACAAATCCGTCGTCCTTATAAAATTATTATTTAAAATGTTATAAAACAACAACGTGGTATAAAGTTGAATCTTTAAAAAATGGTATATATAAGTAATAAACTATATTATTAAAGTTCGTTATTTTATTTCGTGTACAAAATTTTTATTCTTCGCATAAACAGGTTTTTCCAATGAAAATGTAAATTATTATAGTATTTGAGAGAAGCCTTTATCCAACAGTAGACATCTAAATGCCAAATAATAACGTGGAATTAAAAGAATAAGGCGAAATTGATGAATAGACATCTTGACGCTATTGTATGGTTTTGCTTTTCTTATAATACGAAACCTAGAAACAAAGGCACTCGCAACAATCTATTGTAAAAATAAACATATAAATCTGCAAATGTTTATCGCCACTAATGTTAGAGAATGCGCAATAATAACAAATCTATATTACCGACACATCCGATTCCAACGCATTTGATGATGTAGACGTATAAAGTCAAAACAATTACGTCCAGGCATTATTCGAGAACTAATTTATCATAAAAAAACATAGTACTAAGACCAACAGGGACTGTTTATACAATAAACATTGTATCATAAAGGATTGATTGTGCATATATTGACAGTATACATTAATAGGACGAGATGATGAATACGTCTTTGAAAAGTAAACTTAGCAAATGTGAGCTAGTCACCTTTATCAATATGGCCAGTGTAAGTAGCACAGAAAGAAATAATTTTAACTTTATTATTGCTATTAAGCAAGAACCGTGTAATTGAGAAAATTTGGAGCTAGTATTTCGTTACGCGGTAGATGTATTAAATCTCTCACTATGTTTGCGTAATTCTTACGAAAACACTAAATCAGCTGGTTTATGAAAATAGCGTCTTTGTATTAAGTTTTTCAGCTTATGGTAATTCTCACGGAATGCTGCAAGCACACCCAGTTATAACAAGCGTGCGATGTAACAATAAACAAATCAGCCGCTGAGAATATTTTGCAGGTAGCTATTCCGATGAAATTTGGTTTAGTTAACCCTTAAGAATTTATAAGTATGACATGTATGTCGATGAATACTCCAGATAAATATTTTGCATGCTATTATAATTGTCTAGACTTAACAAAGATTTGTTAGTAGTGCTACGTATTTTTATGTCTAATACATATATGATGAACATCAACATTTCCTAAGATTCAGAGTATATAGTGTTACTAGCTTTATTTGTTACTTTTAACTCTAACGGGCCCCTGGAGACCTGGAGATAAATTTTGAATGTAAGTTTTTTAAAATGTAGTGTTTCCTCTAAACTTTGCAGAAATAATTTGTTGACAAATTGTTAAGATATTATTCGTTTTTTCTAACTACTATTAAACAAACGAGTTTTGTAAAGGCGAAAGAGAAAAATTGATATCTAATAATCCTTTATAATGTTGATTATATTCAGGTAGCTTCTCTCTGTTGATTGAGTAACTGAGATGAAAAACTTCTTGGAAACCTGAAGTACATTATGTTTTCGGTCTATTCGATTATAAATATAACAGTGGACTGTGCGAAATAATAATATTTTTCAAAAAAAAAATTGCCTAACCTGTGATAAATGTTTTTAGATTGATAGTTTCTGAATCGATTGACGGTCAGAATTTGATGAAAAAATCAACAGTAATAGAATCGAAGCTACGGGTAATATGTATTTAATCAATGAATTATATATATGAAATTTCGGATTTCATCATTATTTTATACAACGTGAACATCCAAGGCAACTGCATTGGTATTAACCAGTAAAATAAATGTTTTGTACGCATGCATACATGGACGTCACCTTGGCAGTTTCTCATGAGAAGTAACGCTTTGGAAAACAATTATGACTACATACATATATTTCTCACTGTCTTAAATCTTTGTATTAACGATGTATTAGATTTACGCATACGTTAGACGTGATCGTGAACGTTTTATAAATCCTGATTTGAAGTTAATTATTATTTAGTTTTTTTAATTTTTTTAATGAATGACTCCTACCACTTTAGTGTTTCCTTGGCAGTTATTCCACAGTCACGTGTAGTATAGTTTTTAGGCAGGATGTTTTCAAATCCGCTTGACTAGCTACCGCCCTTTATTACAATGTATCGTCATAATATCATTGCTGTTTTACGATTATCAACATGCACACAGAATTATGAACTAGCATATTCTCCACCGTTTTGAGTCTCTATTAACGTGTAAAATTTAATCTAGTCTTAGCTTAGTGTTGTTAAAAAAGTGTTAAAACTTTTTTCACTGTACGATGTATATATGTTTTACTAATAATTTATAAAATTTGTATTACAAGAATCTTAAACCAGAATGTCAGGTATCACAATTGTATCGTTTTTTTTTATAAATAAACTATTATAATATAAGTAATGCAAAGCTAAAGTTTTAACTAGCAAGTGTTTCCTCTCTTGAATATTTATAAGTGGGTTAATTGATATTAAAATTGTGCAGCTAATAATGGTAAAGATCAATTTATTTTCTTATCGCAGTTATAATATGTGCACCATCGCAAACAATTAGCAAATTATTTGCAATGCAAATATACAACAACAGCATATGTAGTTTAGTTAGTTAAGTTGAAGCATAAATCAAATGTATACTGCGTTATATAAAAGATTCCAACTTTTAAATTTAGTTGACTACATAATTTAAATTTATTGAGAGCTTTACGATTCTTCATATAAGGAAAGGTAAATCGCTAATTCATTAATCGTGTCATAGGAACAACATAATAACACAACTCACCAACATCTAAAATTCAAATAAATAACCATTGTTAAACAAATTACAATTGTATAATACATTTAAGTGAATAAAGAACATATATTGTAGAAACATGGTTACGGCGAAACTATCATCATCATCATCATCATCTTAGCCTATCTAACCCAGGTCATTTCCCCCGGGACTTATTTCTACCGGGTAGTTGCAATGTGGGCCGTATAATTTGTATGAAAATAGATGCAATTAGTAATTATTGTGAAATTTATTCTATACAAACGCGAAGAATATATAATACACATTGTCCAGAACACAACAACATTATTTTCAATAATGATGAACAGACGGTGCATAATTTTTTCCAAAAGGATTAAGTTGTTTGCGATGTTAAATATGAGATTAGTTGCCTTGTCTATTATATATAAAATGACTGCAACATAGAATTATTACCCTGGGGCACATTTTGACAAGGACAACAAGGAGCTATCAAATCTGATGATGAATGATATGTTTGCCAGAACCATTTAGTATGAAAATTAATGTTTTTGCACTACCGTTAATGAAGAGAAAAGGCACTGACGTGGTACCTAAATAATAATGAAAGAGAAATTAATAAGTAAAAAAAGGGCTAGGGTAGTAATTTACTGTATTATATCAGGTATAAGTAATTACAGAATGCAAATTTAATCTTTATTATTATCCCATAGCGAAGGATGAATTATTATCAAAAAAACATAATCATCAAAAAAGCATAATGTTTTAAGTGAAATAAACAACATATCATTTCATATTTTTTCCAATCCTCTTATTGCAGTTTTCCTAAACTATACACCAAAAAAATAATCATCGACATTGAACCGTGCCATATTAATATTTCTAAGTTTATACTTAAAAATTTAACAAATTGAGCGTCTATTTAAGTACTAATTCTTTGTTGTTAGTTTTTTAATGAGACTTTAGGAAGGATTTTGAACTTATGTTTTAATATCTCCATGTTTCATATAAAACTGGAACTTTGTTAACATTTTACCTGTTCAGACATATATTGGCATAAGTTTTCACGGCCCTCTCGAGACCTATAACACGCAGACTTTCGCCTATCAAAAAGTTAGTAAATTAATTAGATTTTTCTTAAATTTCTGTTTTTAATTTACTGTAGGGGAAGTATTAAATGTATTACCTCATAGTAAACGCATCCTAAAGAAAACATGTTGTTTATTTTTATAATTGCGTTTTTATCTATTTATTACACCAATATTTAAGTGATAAATCAAACTTACGTTATCACGAATCAGCTTAATTTAGTCCCTCCGTGACTATGGTTGCGATATAACTCTTAAACCTTAAGGTATTAAATAGTTAATAAATAATAGGTAATAAGTTGATAAGGTAAAAAACGGGTTCAAATCTTTAAATAAAAGTATGTTATTGAGTAGTGTAATATTTGTGTACATATAAACGTTTTCTTAAAATTGTGTATACATTTACCATAAGGTTTTCGGCATACGTATTTTAGTCTTATTTATGTTGCCACAGCAGTTGGTTTATTTAAGCCGATATAGCGTGAAGTTCTGTAATAATAATTAAAATTTTCGTACATGTTTTACGGCATACAATAGAAGTGGCTGCTGACCCAGTAAATCACTACTCAAAATAAAATTACGATGACTGAAAATAAATTATGACACACGAAAGATTCAAAACATTTCAAGTATTTCTACATTTCTTTCCAACAATTTAAACTGCCTCTTATATTAAGCCTAATTAAGACCAAGTTATACTTTATACTTTAAGAACAAATCAGTGTATATAATTTTTTATGAAGGTAAAAGTTACAAATTCACATTAAAAAGAACAAAAGATTAAAAATCTAAAAATCAGTTATAAAATATATAATTGTTGATTATTTATTAATAAGTAAGGACTATATATTAGTAGATAAAAATTATAAAAACAATCAAGTATTTGATAAGCAAACAAGGTCTCCGACAATAGTCCGAGGAAT
>DWLS01001256.1:0-22803 GCA_018246255.1 Pachliopta kotzebuea | reverse complement strand
CATCGATCACATCTTCACTTAACACCAGGTGGGATCGTGGTCAAGCATTAACCTATACATAAGTAAAAAAAAAAGAAGGTATTTCGTCCAACTTCCATCACTCTGCTCCAATATAGTTTGGTGAAGAGCTAGTTTCGTTTGTTGATTAGCAGGGTGAGGCTGACTTGGGTCTAGTGAGTTGTTGTGTGGAACTGCTTACACTCCTTTCCTTTCTAATACATAGTATTCTTCTTCCTACTTTCTGTTCATTATTAATACATATTTTTCAGTGAAATTAATACATTTGAAGTTTTCATTAATCACTTTTAATTGAAGAGATTTTCCTATGGATATGTTGCACTAAAACAAACATCACTTTTGTTGTGTTTATGACAGATGTTCTGGTTGAGCGCAGCGAGCACCTGGTGCGCGGTGTACCGCAACGAAGCCATCAAGTTGCGCATCACGACCGGCTTCCACGCACCAGGCCGCTTCCGTGTGCGCGGTCCATTCTCCAACATGAAGGAGTTCGCACAGGATTTCCAATGCCCCGTCGGCTCACCTATGAACCCGCAAAATAAATGTAAGGTCTGGTAGGACGACATACGCCCCTTACCCTACTGCGCTCCTCTCCGGCCGCCTCACGGCCCCCCTTTCCTCCACAAGAAGATGAATCAAACGATTGTAACCAAGTTAAGTAAAATTGTAGAAAAAAATACTTCGTACAGACTACCCGTACGGATTTTAGCTCGTATAATACCTTAATGTCATCGCTGTATTCTAACCTTCTCTTCTGGAAATCTTCTGCCATGATTTAATAACAACACCTTCATCCCCTTTTACTTCCATACCTATCCATACCCTCTCCCTTCCCCTCTTGCACTTGCACACAAACATGTTTATAGGGGCAAACAACAGTTGTGTGCCATGCTAGGGGGTTTTCATTTCGCGAAAATTATCGCATTTCCCACTGAAATTCAATTAAAACCAACGGTACATCTTTAACCTCTGTAAGCGCAGTCTTTTCTATCCGGGAGGCATGTGGAGACATTTATAACATAGTGTTTATGGTATACCGTCACGTGGAATGGTGTAGTGTTTATGTATCTATCGTTCTCACGGGACATTGACGCAAGTTTTTTAAACTTCGATTGGTTTTAAGTAATATTGATCGATACACTACATTCGGCAAATTTGTTTGCTGAATACGGTTGTGTTGAGATCAGTAAAACATAACAAATCTATTTGATGTTTAAATAGGAACAAAATTGAAGATAAAAAACGGATTATACATCGGCTTAATTTGAATAAGTTGTAGTTGATAAGGTCATCGCAAACTTTGCTCTTCAGCAAGGTTTGCGATATAACTATTGGAACCGCACAATAACAAACAAATTTACTTTTTAAATAGTGTTACATTGGTCTTAAATAATAATCGAATATGTAATAGTATTTATAGAAAGTAACGCCTCGTCTCGATTTACATGGTCCAAAATTCAATTTTACCCTTGCAATTTCCATATTTTTTTTTTAATTCTCTTTACAAGTTAAAATCGATTGAAGCAGCAACCGACTACTGCAATTAATTTGTGATTGAATATTAATGTGAAAAAAAATCAAGAAAATATATAAGCGAGTACTAATAATAAATGTGATGAGTTGTTATAAAATTATGTAATTTTTTATTTTTTTATTACCTTGTTTTTTTTAATTAGTGCTTTTAGTTTTTATTTCTGACAAATTGTAGCTGTAAAACCATTAAAATGTTTTAAAATCATTAAAACAAACCTTTTCTTTTCTTATGCTTTCCTTTTTATTTCCTTTTGCATAGTTTCTCATACAATCATTTCTTTGCATGTGAGAGTTTGATATTTTTATTGGCCGTTATTTTCATTTTACACTATTTTCTTTTGTATGACATTTTCATAGATATTTATAATCGCCGTGTAAATCGAAAAATTAGTACACTAAAATAATACAATAGTTTTAAAGTAGATATCAATGTATAGATTTCAGTAATAAATGAATATCATAAACAATAGTACCTAATTACAGTAGGGTGTACGATACTGTCTGTAAATAAAAAAAAACAGAAATGTGACAAAAAAAACATGAATGTTTAGGACGTTTATAGTGACCCTTTCTGTTGCAAATGTTGCCATTTACACATATATCTCTTGAACATCTTCATTTCACAATTACAATTTCATTGCTTTATGCTTTACTCAGCAATAGTAATGTGTATAAAAAATTAAAAAAAATCATAAAAAAATGTGTGTTATAGGATTGTATTAAATTTTAGACATGTTTCTAATGAAACCCGTCGCATTTATTGCTAGCAACATCGTAAGTGTGCGAATGTGATCGCAACATATTACGCACATGCCAACAGCTTTTACAACTTAGGTAAATAATATTACTGTGTCTTAAAACACTTAAAAAAACTACTAAAAAAAATTGTGTGTAGTAATAAGTGTTCTTGTTCAATACTTTAGAATTATTAAGAAACAAACCATGTTAAACTACAATATTTTGTATAAATATACCAACATCACTGTGTTCATAAAAAGGTAAAAGCTAAAAAAAATATATGCTATAAAAATAAACTTACAGTAGAGTTAAGTTTATCTTATAAGAACTCAACAACGACGAAAGGTACATAAAATTTATGTTATAAAAAAGGGATGAGCTTGTGTGATCAGGGTTTGAGAAGGTATACGTGAAAATCAGAAAAAAAGAGAAATTGAAACACAACCTAATGTAGCATACAATAAAATATAAAAACAATACTGATGGAAGTTAACTAATGTCGGCTACCATCTCGACAGTTGCCATTCAGGCATCAATTTATGGTCATCAAACAGTAGTGTAGTGAAAGACGCCGCAGTTAGCGAAATTACTGGGGGTAAGGATATGTAACAGTATTCAAGGTGACGTAGGCAAGCATTTTACCATCAGGTGAAAATCCTGCCCATCCTACCGCTGCGATGGATCCTCATGACTATTAGCGAAGCTTTGTAGTCACATAAAATCTTCATACTGCCGTCAAAGGGATTTCCTATTACTTTACAATCGTAAAACATTATTCCTTTCAGTTAAGTATATTGTCTTCTTTATCTATACTTTTATTCGTTTAAAAAACCTTGGACCTTAAACATTTTAAAATCAGAAGATATCCCTGCAAAAAATTACGTTTGTTATATACATTACACGTATTTAATTTTGGTAAATTTATACTATTCAACTTCTCGTTACGTTTACTTATTTTTTAGGGTAAGTTAGTATGTAAAAGTAAACGTTCAAGTTCATTAATATCACGTTGATTAGTATTAAAATCAATGAAAACTATGCAAGGAACAATTGGCTTTATTAACTTTACGATTTGGCTTTAATGTATATATAGTTTTGTGTGATATGTACTGAATTAAATATAAAATCATAAAAGTATATATGATTAAAAAAATACTTGAATGAACGAACGAGAGGGAGTACTGATACATAAATGGACGAATGAATGAGATGGAGGCACTGGAATGAATGGATTGTTGATTGATCGTTGGATATATTAAAGAATGAACACTATTTACGAATATGGTATAACATCATTATTTTAAATTGATACGTTGTTTACTAAACTGAATAAGAAAAATCGAAATTTTGATGAAAGTTTATGAGATTGGAAATTGGAAATAAAATGACATCTGGCGTCCTTTTACATTTACAAGAAAAAATAGTAACAAAAACTTGGAATACCGTGTGGAAATTATCAAATGCTTATAGAGCATCTATTTATGGTCTAAGACGCTAAGTTATTGGTATGAAATATAAGTAAAACTTTTAAGAACTGATACTAATGAACTTGTGCGAAATTTTAAACTACACCTGTAAGTGCGATTTTAGTTTCAGTTATCAAAATTAAGTTATTTTATTTATTGAATATATAAACTTATTTAACTTCTGTATGATTTTAAAATCAATGTAATTTTACTGCTATGGTTTTTAATGTACAGCGAAATATCAAATTAGTTTCGAAATTTTAAATTTAACAGCCATCAAAAGGTAAAAAAGTAATTTCAAACGTGCAAAACAATGGTCCATATCAGGTTTATATTGTCTCCGTTACGCAATGGTTACAGGGTGGTCCCTGGTTCGATTTGGGATATCAAGTTTCCGACTTCAGTTTGATAGCTAAGCTTCTTTGCACACTTTCGCTATCATACTTATGGTGCAAAATCTGCCACAATAATAGAATTGCTGTTCCCGCTTATAACGTATGAGAGCCGAAGTATTCAAGCGAGCTGCCGACTGAGCGACCTGGATATATTTGTATTTGGCTGTACAAAAATTTGTTAATATATTTGTATTAAATATTTTCTCCTATCACTAATAATCTCTCTTATTCTCTTGTCGCATTATCGGGTTACGAAGTTTTTATTAGTCTTCAATTTCCGACAATTACTCCTAAAAGTTTGTTTTATGTTAAAAAAAACTGTATTGATTTCTATTCTCAAAATTACTGGGGTAATGAGACTTAACACCTAATGTCTTAAAATGACGAGCGCAATGTTAAGTTGTGTACCATATATGTTAACGGCACGTTTTTATAGGCAAACCTATAGGTTGCATCACCTGATGGTAAGATGTATCTTACGATTAGGTGCTACTCCTCACTCATCTCGTCGACTGGTCGAATAAAAATAATAGAATCATTTAACAAATTTAATTTAATTTTTATATTATTTACACAGGAAATAACTAAGATACTGAGGAACACAAAAAAAATTGTTTTACTTATTTCAATAGGATATTAAACACAATACTAATAAAATAGTCAGAACAAAGTTTCTTAACAACGAGGTTTTCAACACTATCGTTTAAATAAATAAAATGATCTAATTTTCAAAATGTCTAGATTAGACAAACTACGTAACGCTATAAATCCTCAGTAACGATACTACTTTGTTAGTTTTCATTCCTTATTAAGTAACCATGAATTGTCATCGCAACCCGATAATGTGACAGAAGTAAGAATTATTAACAGAAAAAATTAAGTCATATGCTCACTGCATCTGGTAAAGAGCCATTGTACTAGTATTCAAATACCATTAGTAGATCGAAGAGTTCTTTAAATAGGCGGGCAGAATGACGAGATCATCGTTGAAGAGGTTTTTCAGTCAGCTGCAGAAGAGATTAAAAAAAACCATGAAACAGCTATCCAACATTGAAAAAAATTCTGCCCTTGTTTACCGTTTCATTTTAGGTGAGACATGTGGCTTATTGTAAAGAAATTATGTAATATTTTAAATATCCTTTTACTTGTTATTTTAACTCTTTAATTACATTATTTTATGTTATCAGTGTTTTATTTAAACTTACTTCCAAACTTATTTACATTGTGCAGAAGAATAATTGGTATAAACTCATATGTATAAACGATTTTGAAAATTTTGTCTATTTTTTCTTCATTACCCGGCAGTAACATATATATCATATTATAGGAGCATCATGTGTCATATTATAGAATCATCATGGACCATGTCCTAGGATAATCATAAAAGCAATAAATTTGCTCGTAGGTCTCAGTTGCCGGAGACCGTATAGGTGAATACCACATCTGTTCCTATTTCTATCGATAAATAATATTTTGCAAACATTACTCGGTTTGAAGGGTGCTGTATCATTTTAACTAGCACCACGTTGTTTTGGGGAAGCGTAGCACTTATCATCAGGTGATCGCCTCACTCGTCTTGACCAATAACAAATTTAATAAGTCAGTAAATCCATACAGCCTAACCGCAGTACATAGGTAAAACAACAGGAATATAAGCAACCGTTAAGTGTAAAGTGAAAACGATGAATTGTCGATTAATTTTGACTATGAATGCACCACTGTACATAGTAATATATATTATTAGTCGAGGAGAATAAATAAAAGTTGACTTACCTGATGAGGTTGCGCGTTCATCTAAAATTATAACGTCTTGTTCTGGTTGTTGTTGTTGATATGGAAGTCAGAATATTCTGCAATGAGCATGCTTCACCAACGAATGCCACATTATCAATTAACGCATGTGCAATTGAATTCAAGCTATAATCCATTGCAGGTAAAACAACTTAAGAATTTTTTTCAGCAACTTTATCAAATAAAACAAAATTTTGATCATAACATAAGTTTTAATATCTCGAAATGTCTTAAATCGAATACTATTATTGGGCGTAATTTATATACCCGCGCAAATAAAATTATACATCGATAATACTGTTATAATAAGTAAAGCCTAAGGGAATACACCAGCGTCAGCACCGACACACGGCACAGCTCTTCATGGATGATCTCCTTGAAATTCTTATCACTATAGTTAGGAGGTTCACAAAATTTATTTAATATACATCCATATTGGCACAAATCTGAATCTACCGTTATATACGGTATTACAGAAAATCTAGAAAAGTGAAATCCTTTAGACATGAAGAAGAGTGCCTGTTTAATAGTAAAAAAATCAACTTAAATGACTACTTAATAATCATAGAATATTAATCACTTGAAAATACTGTACCTATGTAACGTCAAACAATTGAAATATTCAAGAGGTCAAAATACTTCAACGTTTTGTGTTGTCAACGTGTCGAAAATGCAAAAAAAAATACATTGTCATAAATAAATCACAGAAACATTATAACAGCCCTTTGTTTATAAGTCAAATAAAATGTGTGATGTTTGTACGTATTGCAATGTAAATAAGTTAATGTAAATGACTAAGTTTTCGTGACTAGATAGCAGCTGCAACCACTTAAAAATAATACACACAAGTATACGGAAAAATAGTTAGCACACAATTACACGACTATCCGCTTCACGACAGGAACGCAACTCATACAATAAATAAATGATCTTGAGCAATACACAGTAGATCATCAACACAAGATATTATAATAAATAATGTAGACGTTACTTCATTGCTTTATGATCGAAACATATTTTTTACAATTCAATAACAAAAGATATTCTTATACAATACGCAAGAAGGAAACATCATTTAAATAGATCATGACATTTACTTATATTTTTATATATCATTAACAATTGAAACTAACACAAGAACGACCCACCGTCTTGTTTCAGGTCAGAAGATACAGAAAGCATTTGTTTACATTAAAGATCATTTCATAAATTTTAATTATTTGTAATTACGTCATAGCGAACATAAATTAATTGAATAAAAAAATTAATGACATTTTAATTATAAATGATAAAGCCAAGCACTCATTTATAGGACGTTGATATATTAAGCTTATGTAGTTTAATATAGTGACCCTATATCAGGCACCGGTGAGGTCATGGAATATTTTACTCATCAAGACTTGTGGGGCTGTCCTCAACGACATTCCCGTGAGCTTTTAAGTATATGAGAAATGCACGCATGCGGTCGTTATCTGGGGTCGACTCACTGTAATGGATAAAAAGAAACTTTACGTCTATCCGTAATAATGTAGCTTAAGGGTGATATGAAGTGGCGCTTATACATAAGATGATAATTCTCTCTTTAACCCAATGATTTCACTAGCTATAACACCCTTCATAGTTAATATAATATTACACAATATTATTTGGAGGCAGAAATAGTAGCTACGGTGGTAATGCAACTTAGGTGGTCTACGGCAAGGGAGGGCTACCACCAGTGAAAGTGGTGTGAACTGGAGGTGAATAGGCGAGTGTATATGTATTAAAAGGTACTTACTCGACTTCGATTTCAATAGCCAAAGATGATTCACGCAATTTGCACTTTTCGTCCAACCATCTGTAGTACGACAAAAAAAAAAAGAAAATAAGTCAAAATGTGAAATTGGTGTGGAAATTTCACACACAACAAAATGGTGAAAACATTGTGTTTGTTGTTTTGGGATATTTTTGTAAAACAGTTATTTCATTAATTAAAGCTCCTTTTCAAAGAAAACTGATATTGCTTTCTGCTCTCTGTGGTAACCATTGCGAAAGCTGCTTTACACAAACTCAGTAATAAAAATATGTATACACACATCTGACATGGCGGGGTGCGTGCTGGCGGAGCGAAGACGAGACCACGTGGGCGACGTACACGACCAGTACTCGCGCGCGCATTTTTGAGGATAGCCTTAGTAAGAGACCAGTACGCACATGTTGCTGTCCCCACGGCATCAATGCGCCCGATGCGTACCCATCCTGCGATAGTCAAACTTTGCATGAATACAAGCCCCGTACAACTTACTTATGACGCGTACATTGCATTGCCAAAGTGCTAAATTGAAATTCCGCAAAAGCATTATCGCAATCAAATTCGCACAAAAAATATTTAGACAACAAATAAAGTTTTCATTCATGTTTAGTTATCGCGCCAGAAATGTTATAAGACAACACAAACGCATGGTTTACTGACCAGATAATGGCGACTGTGGGTCAGGGAGGCAATTTGAACAGAAACATTTGACCTGCCACAATGACACATCAAGCCTCAACTCCGGATACGGCAGCATAACCTCGTTCCAAAACTTTAGAACCCATTGCAGATGTTCGCATGTCTCCCCGCAAGTCTCCAAATCTAACTCCCTAATACCTCCAACTCCACCAACCCCTTCGCCCAAACATAATATTTTGTTCAGATAGTTCATGTTCTCAATTGAATGTAAATCAGAGTAGACGTCATCACGACGTGTGGACTCATCTATGGAGGAAGACTGTTCTTCGGTCAGGTCCGGGAGATTCCCTGTCTCGAGTGTTAACGCGTTCATGATCTCGATGTCAAGGTTGTCCACATCATTGACCTCTGGATAGCAATCATTATGTTGTATGTTCGTATCGCAGTTATATTCGCAGACTCTGGGTGCACACGTATTTCTTGAGTTCAGCATGTCCGACTCATTGAAGTTGTGGCTGGAGTGGCTCTTTCTAATATAACGGCAAAGTGGTTGAGGTAAGATTAAACTTTGATGCATTGTATTTTGTACGTGCACACATCTCAATTCCTCGATCAGGTTGTCATGGCTGTGGGCGCGAACATTCCACTCTGCCTTAACATCAGAAGACCCTGCATCTGGGTCAGATGGTGTGTAATCCTCCGGCAATTTTGCTTCTACAGAGGAGTCGTCATGATTGTCAGATTTATTAGGAAGGTCAAGGGAAATCACACTTCCTAATAAGTATGGGTGTAGCAGTATAGACACCTGAAAATAGAACGGCAAAACATATAATTAACGTAATGTTTTTAGCTTTATTAAGAACATTTTACTAGTGTTTTTAATTAAAAAGAAGTATAGACTAAACGTGAATATAAATTTGAATTTATAAGTAGAAAAACGTTTTTTTATACATAAGCAAGTGGTAAAACATTAGGAAAATATTTTAGTTTACATTAAGTTTTTAAAATATATTGGTTAGTGCACTAGATTCCAAGAATACACCTTACCTGGCTAACTTTGCCGTAAAGATCGACCAGGGGATAGACTTGTGGAATCTCATCGGGCACCGTACCAGCGGTGCCCATGAAGTTCGTGTCAACCCATATACCAAGCTGACTGTTAGTGCCGAACTCAATAGTCAACACTGACTGTTCAATAACGTACTCCAGTCCTATCGCAGTTTCCTTCAAGCTCTGAAATTGAAAATACGTAAAAATTTATTTTTTTAAGATGTTAAAAAGGTTATATAAACACGTAAGTAAATACCCATTAACGTTTTTGAAAAGTATTTATCAATTTGCATCAAATCTTACATATACGTTGTTATCGCAGCAGAGCTCGCTGGTGAGCAACCAAGCAGGTGGGTCGAGTTGGGTCCCGCACGCGGGCACCTCCTCCGGCAAGCACTCCACGGCTCCTAAGGCTACGCTACCTGACCAGACCGTCTCCAATTTGTCAACGCGGAACTACAAAAAATTATTACAATATAATACAAAGCATACGTCACTTTCAGATTTTTAAATACAAAAATACTTTATTATTGTTACAAATTAGCATATTATATTCAGCCCATTAAAAACGTTAGAAATGCGTCGGTAGCAGAGAATGAACACGAACATCAGTGACCCCTTATAAATAATATTTTAAAAGCATAACGTGGACTTCATTACCATTGACTCTATTAGATATATTTGTCGGTAACTTTGCCATTTTATAAAGTGAATATTTTTTATAATATGCAATTCATATTAACACTGGAACTTACACGGAAGACCTGTCCTCTCTTGAATGGCTGGCTAACGATAACCACACCTTCATTGTAACCCCGAAAACGAAGAGCAACTGTATCTGGAAGTATAAAAATTCAATTATTATCATAAAATAATGCATACAAGATAGCCATTATGACTTAAGAGAAAAGGCACGTTGCTGGAAGAACTGTCGGCCAATGAGGCAGCAAAGATTACGTGCGGGGATCTTTGGAGGAGGCCTAAATCCCAGCACCCCTTTCAATCAAATAATGACAAATTAACTTTGTTCCAAATTGTTACGACACATTTTAAATTTCATATGACACAAAGAATAATGAATTTATAATGAAAGTACACAATAGTAAAACAGTCATATATAAAAGCTTACTGGAACTGCAAAGTCTGATGTTCTTGCCATGTACATCATAGAATGTGTATGGAAGGGCACTCCGATATTTTTTTGAAGTTCTGGAGACTGATTCAGAGGCAGGTGCTGCTGCTGCTACGTTTTCTAATCCGTCAATTACTGACATTTCGAAGCTGATCTCCATTTCGGGTTTTATGAAGTCCTCATTGTAAACTGTAATGGTTGAAACTCATGTTATATTCTCATCTAAAAGTAAGTTTATTGTTAGCTTAGAAAGACATATTAAAAATTTTTAATAAAAAAATATAATCTTACTGGGAGGAGGCAGAACGTTCGCAACTGCTTTGGTTACAGTTTGGATCTTCAACACCTCGCCAAAAATCTCCATTACCACATACACCTTCTGTATAATAATAAAACAACTAAGAAATCTCAGTAATCATAAAAAAGAAAAGTGTCAAAGAGAAATGGGAATGTTTATTAAAGGATAATTTTCAGAGACGGATTTCTGATTAAGGATGCTTAGAAAAAATTACGTAGGCAACTAACATCAGGCACATTTTCAAAGACGACGTCCAAAAGTTCACAATTGTAGTAAATCTGGACATACTGGTCGGATGTCTTCTTCAGTCCTATCCGATCACCCGGTCTCAACCATTCGAACGTGGGTACCATCGAACGCATCCGGTGGTATCGCGTTCCTGGACTTGAATACCATAAATATTTTCCTAAAAAGTGACAAAAAAAACTTTAAAAACAAAATCCAAAAAAAATATATTAACTTGAATCCTAACAAAGTTATTGGTGAGGTAATAAAATGTCAATTAAGGTCTTACCATCAATATATGCTGTGTAATGCGGGAGGTAAGCGACAGAAGGCGGCAGGCAGCGGTTGACATGGGCATTGAGGATGTTGATATCGGTCACACCAATACGGAAATTGCCGGCATATCCAAACTTGCGCTGCATTATTTTGATCTGAAATTTTTATTTCAATATCACCTACATAGACCTTGTACAAAAACGTTTCAACAGCACCTGTACGTCGTCTCTCCATGACAGCATACACATCAAACGTCTGTTTTTAAACATCGATCTTACAAAATAAAGATCTATTGGATGTCGAATGTCTATGAATACTAGATAAATTCTCACCTCGAACATCTCGTCGAGTGCGAGATGTGAAGAACTAAAGACAAGAGCTGCAGTCGGATCGGCAGTCTTCCGTTTGGCGATCATCAAGTCTTTCGATAAACTGACGTTTGGCCCGGAGTACTCCGAGAAACTCCTGTTGAATTCATTTAAGTTTTAATAAACAACCATGCTGATCACATGATTTGAAATATGGTAACAATTTACACACTCAGCCTTACCAATATGGTTGCGGTGGAGCAACGTAAGTATGAGCAGATAACAAATTGTCTGCATTAGAATAACCATTGAAGTTGAAGGTACGCTCCTCATTCTGTAATATTGTCACCTAATGCAAACAGAACATTGCAATTAAAAAAGAATCTTTATCAAATTCATATAAATAAAAAAATATAGTATGAAGACAGAACCTGTGTACATTGTCCATAAAGGTCCACCACTGCATATATACTGAGATCTGGAACATACCATGCCTTGCCTGTATCCATTCCGTCTAAGTAATAATGGAGACTTCGATCTGCATGCCACATCATACCTGGTAAAAAAGTCACGGCCAAGGATTGGTATGGAAATCATAGAATGAGGACTATGTCTAACAGTAGACGTCTATTGGCTGATGATGAAATTGTTTTTATAAATAACCAAAATCATTAGAATCATAAGAAACTGTATATTAATGGTGCAACTCAAACTAAGCATTTTTTTTTATTGATGACACATTTAAATCTATATTTTGTATAACTAACCCACTCTACTGCCCACGGTTAACTTATCTAGATCTAGCGGATATCCGCTGCGCACGCATTCGCCGTCTTTCATGATGGCGCACCCACTTAGTATGTATGTATCGCAACTGAGATCTGTAGCGGTACCAGCAATGGCTCCAAGGCCACCGCTTGCTTCCAAGTCATCAGGACGAATGGCTGTGACACCTAAGATAAATTATAATTTAAAATCCAATCAACTTTGAATGAAATCGTCGTGTGTGTGATGTGTTCGCACGTGAACATATCAAGAATCATGTACCGATCTCAATGCTGCCAATCCAGCAGTCGACCATACTGTCAATGCGCAACTCGAACATTTCGCATTCACGCATCGGCCGTGAGCTGAACAGCACCGCATCATTGAACTCCGAGTAGACTGCAGCACGCGACGCGGTCAACCTCGAGCGGGACAAGATGGCATTGCGACCATGTACACTGTGAAAGCACATGTCGCTGCGAAGAAAAAAGTAATGATGGTCATGTAGCTTTCCGCTGTTTGAAACGTATCTGTCTATCCCGTCTACCAGCCAACCTTGATTTGGGCAGTGTAGTGGATAAATTGCTTTAACAGATACCCCACATCCCAGCAGCGTCGACAAATAAACAAGAGCAGTTAGTTATTTTTTTTATATTAGTTAGTTATTTGTTTGGATTTCGTTACACTAAACTATTTTTTTTCTGGTTAAAGCTGGTTATTAAGCTATGGTTAAGCAAATCGCTTCAAGTTTTTCTCGCAAAAGCTGTACTAAACCCAGTAGTGGGAATATATGAAACTGGATATATATAATAGAACTCTACTCATGTTCAAGTTCAAGGTCAAGTTCAGTTTTATTTTCACCTATTTGGATGTTACCAAGAGAACATCATTCATAGACTTTTCTTTATATTAAGTCTAAAAATTATAATTTGCAAACTAGTTGGAAATCAAGAAACTATAATTGGAGTATAACAGGATGACGAGAGTGAAGGAGTGGAGATCTTTAGGGGAGGCCAATGTCCAGCAGTGGGCATTTATCAGCTGATGTTAATGACTTGAAGTATAGAATTTGTGGAAAAATAATAGATTTTACATATACGTATTTAAGTGCATTTATTTTCGAAATAAAATAGCTTACGGCAAAGATGTAATGTTGGATTCAGTAGACACCGGTGACTCAGGTGAATAAGAGTGGGGTAGAGTGTCTGTGTCTACAATAGTAGCCTGTGCGACTCGACCATAAAGATCTGTAAAATTACGAGCAAATAATGTTTACATTTCCGTATAATTAAAATCAATATACGGTAGAACAAATCTTACCAATAATACCAAAAACTTGTTCAGAAACATTGAAAGCAGCTGGTCCTTGATCTACACCATTGACTAGAAAATGAAGAATTCCCATGTCTCGTCTTATTACGCCAACTGTATCACCTTCCTGTAAACCATGATTTCTCAGAAAATGTATAAACGGTAGTTATAAAGCGAAAATAAGAGACATTACAATAATGACAGCACTTCATCAAGAGTCTCAACTATGTGTAGTAATACATACAGGAATCCTAAGAAGAACATGGTGCATGAATTGCATGAATTCGCGAAATTACTGTTAAAAATTAAGATGTAAGTAGTATGTACATATTCATACATATGACATATATTCAAAGCAAGCATATTGCAAACTTTCTCAAAACAATTAAGTATTAAGAAAAAATTGGACTTGGTTTTTGTTTAATTTTGCTTTGAATGTTTAAATCAACACGTGTTTTTTCAATTCAATGCCAATTTCAATTTATTATCAATAAAACATCCAAAGAAATTGTGCTTATTTTCAATGCTTTCTTAATAATACTTTGGAACCAAATTTTCAAAATTGTATGGATCAAGTTTCGAATTTCACTGTTCAGAATAGCATGGAATATTATATTCTCAAAATTGTATGACATTTAGTATTGGATAACACAAAACTGTGTTATCCAATGGATACCCGGATAATAATTTATAAGAGAGTTTAAGTTTAATGTCACATTTTGATTGTTAGCCTTACCACCAGCCGGTTGAGGTTTCTGACATACTGGGGGATAATAATTGAACCATCACGGATCACATCTTCACCAATCAAGGCCCAAGTCCCAGATCTGAAAGTAGTGTTATTTAGACAATTTATACTGCAACCATATAAACTGGGATAGCAGTCTATATAACATTATTTACGTAACACCTACACTTAGATGGCATTGTAGATAAATGGTCTTGTGCGAAAAAGGCCTGAATCTTAGATGAGATAGCAGAAAATAATCTGTATTTTATTAATATAATTTACATTACATTCAACTGAATATTCAGAATTATATTAAATTCTGAGTAATCTTACTCATATTAATATAACGAGAATATATATGAGTTAGACAAGATATTGAATGACAAAGATGTTATTAGGATTTGATATCTACTTTAGTTGACAAATTTAAAATAACAATAAAATATACTCACTTAGCATTGCTTATTTTGAAAGGGAACTGGATTTCATTCGAAGAGTGTCGCGTGACTCCAATCTCGATGCTCCCTGCCCATTTGGGTATGACCAGGTCCAGTTTGACTTGGAACAGCTCATTGGTCTTAAGCGTTCTGTTTGTCATCACTACCCCATTGTTGAAGTATTCCAGAGCGCTGAAAATTTGCTAGTATATATAATAATCGTCATAAAAATCCAAAGAAATTGCTCGGTTTTCAACTGAACAGCATGGTATATAATTAGAAGCGGTAATCAATATGAAATACTTACTTAGGCCTATGAGCAGTCTTACCATTGTTAATAATAACAACATTCGAATCACGCAACGTATGAAATAATAGACTGTCTTCATCGATGTTCGGTGCCAGTTGCCCTATGAGCAAACAACATTTTTAAATAAAGGGTACATAAGGATAAAAAATTGTATAAAATCTGCTTACTTGTAAGTAGAACCAAGAAATGTAAGACACTTACACAGACTAGACAGGCTAGAGGTGCTGGGAACTGGTGCACTATCATTGGTGTTGGAATCATCCTCATATTTATCCATAATTGTTACCTGTAAAATAAGTAAGCAATGATTTTTTCAAATTGCTAATCGTCAATTATTATAATGCAAGATGTATATTATAGTTCTTTTTACTTAACATTGAAGTCATTAAGTTTTAACATGGCGGTAATGATTATCACACAAATAACTTGTATATTACATTTAAATAAACTATAGGTTTTGTTAGTACCTTGACGGTCATCCCATAGAGATCCACCACGCCCCATACTTGTGGATCTACATTCCTAGCAGCTACACCTTGATCAATTCCATTTATGTAGAAGTGCAATTGGCCAGTGCTCTTTTTCATCATACCAATTTTATCACCCACCTGTAACCAAAGTAAATTTCAGAGAAATCCAATCAGAAAATTTTTAATTTTATCCTAATTTAAAAGTTCTATACATATTTCAGTTTTGGAAGCGACTCATCTAGCAAATTTCTTATATTTACGTGAATTTTACACATTTAATAAAAGTACGGGAATTCACGAAAAAACGGGTTTTATCGCGTTTAAGTTTTTATTTATTTTAAATTAAATGTAAGAGTAATATATAAGTGACCTGAAATATATAAGAGACTTAAAAGATAACCGCTCCAGGAAGTCTACAATCTGTGATGTTACAGATCACCCCAACTATTATACATCAGATAGACAAACCACAAATTCTTGCAAAAGAACACCGACTCCTACCAAGGTTGATTCACAAGGCTCCAAATGAAAAAAATATTCTAATTCTCCTCCCATTATAAAATTATTATAATAATATTTTCCTGGTGGTAGGTCTATGTTGCTGCAGACCGTCTAGGTAGGTACCACAGCTGCTCTTAGTTCTGCCGCCAAACAGTAGTTTGCAAACACTACTGTAGTCTGGTCTGAAGGGTGTCGTAATCTAGTAAAATTACCGGGGTAACAAGACTTACGACCTCATGTCTCAAGGCGCAATGTGGTGCTGTATGTACTATTTCAACCAGTTCTATGTCGTTATGGGCAAGCATATCACTTACCACCACGTGAATGCCTTGTTCATCTCGACGCCTCAATGAATAAAAAAAAAATTAAATTAAATCAAATCAAACACCAAGCATACCACTTCAAAGCTTCAGGATAAAGTGAGCTCATTCTGCATAGATCGGACCATAAATAATAATTAAAAAAAGTTGTAGGTTCCCTGTGTTGACAACACATCAGAATATCTGTCACTTGAGCCCCATCATGACCACAGCTGCTGCAAAGAGGCCGAAACTTCGGGATAATAAAAAACAGTTAGTTGTGTTAAATATAATCCAGCAGGTTGTTAACCCGGCTATGAACTATATGTTTGCTTATATCAGCACTATTTGGCGGTAGAAACAGGAGCTCTGGAAGTAGTAACCTACCAGAAATAAAGTACTTTGTATTAAAATGAGAGAAAGTCTGTAACAATGGTTTCCATAATTTGTGCATTAAATTTCTCTTATAAACATTTATTTATTTATTGGCAATTTGTAAATAATTGCAGTTTGCAATGAATCCCGTCGTTAATCTTCTCTTCATAGCTGCCTGCTATAGTTTTTCTAAATCATTAGTCAAGTACAGAGTTTCCCAACCTTCTTGGTTCCATGTCCCACATTTGTGTAATATTTTTTTCTGTTCCCCTCGGCCCACATTATTATATATCCAATGCCCCACAAAAACCAAAAAAAAATAAAAACTGCAATGAATTAAATTAACATTTTTTTTAAGTTTTTAGTTAGCCTCCTTAAATGAGAGAATTGCCACCTTGTGGGCCTACACTACACCTGTGGAAACACTGGTCTGGTACCTATTAATATACCTTTAATTCATCAAGATTGAATTGACCATATTCCATGTATGTGCCATGGCCATTAATTAGTATTTTGCAACCTGACATCATGACAGTCCCCGAGTCCATATTAGTCATTGTGGAAGGGTAGCGGATGTTTGCTGGGTTATGACTAGACACCCCCACCTAAAAATAAATGTTGACTATAATATATTAAGTTGCTCATTGAAAAATTGATTTAATTATAATATGACATTTTACCTCTATGCTTCCACTCCACTTGTCTACAAGGCGGTCAATGCGTATCTCAAAAATTTCATCGTCAAGCAACGGTCTTTGTGTCATTACAACACCATTATTGTAATCGTCCAAAGGTCGGGCACGCTCAGCTGTCCTAGAAACAGGAATATCATTATAATTTCGAAGTTTTGCATATAAAATAAAAGCTGATAGTCAATCTGGTGGAAGTCACTGAAACCTAGATTCTAATGCAGGACCAATCATTGTATACATAGTTGAGAAGCCTATGCTCAACAGTGTTTTCCAGCTTATGTAACATTTACATTATAAAATTGTATATGGGGACATTACAAACAAGTTTTCTAAAATCTATTAGTAATGATAAACTTAGAGATTTCTCAAACAATTATTATAAGTATACAAAGAAAAAATATTGGATTTCCTTCTTTACTCTTGATAATATGAAGCAAAGAACTACTACTTACTTGTTGTTGTTGGTGAGCAGCACAAGTATGCCACATCTCGGGTGGAATCGTAGACGATCCTGTGTAACTGCAAAAGGAAATCATATGAAATGTTCCATTTAATTAACAACAACATATGATTATGCAAACAAAATTTATATATGGAAGTACATTTGCTGAGAGCACAGGCTGTATTTGATCTGATAGGGATGTATTCTTCCCGATAGTCTTTAGGGAATTCACATTCTGGCTCCGGGGCAGAAGCTGCTATTTCTCCTTCACTGGCTGTCAAAGTGTCATCATTATTTGGATCCTCTGAAATCTGTGAAAAGTGGAGGTAAAGAGTGTAAAGTTCCAAATTTAATTCATGTTTTCAAGAATTTTCGTTTTATTTTTTCAATGAAAGCAAGGTCAGTTTCTTAATAATTCTTGCGTGATAAACAATACATCATAACTACAACTTTTTTGATGCGTAGTTGATATTAAAAACAATTTTGTCAGATTGTACACAATCAACCTTTAATTTTAAGAGGTAAAGAGCAATCCGCCCAATTAAATTCTATTTGCAAACATTTCAATTTGTGAATCAAAATCACATGCTATGTATAAAGTTTTAATTCCATTTAATAGTATGTATAGATTGCAAAGCGAATGGTTGTCGCTGGATTCAACCAGAGCAGAAAAACGAGACCTATGTCCATTGGTAACATCAATGGGTTAAGATGATAATAATTCTGATTCTTTTTCATTTGTTGGGGGGGTAAATTTTAAATAATTCTTACTTGGTCCAAACTGGATTCCATAATAGGTCTCATTCCATTAGGTGAGGGTTGGATGATTGAGACCTGGACACATTGTCCATACATATCAACTACAGCAAATAAGCGAGCAGGCAAGTTGTTCACTGCTACACCGAGACTCCGCCCATTTATGAAAAACACTAACTCGGCCTATTAGAAAAATCACAGCATTAAATACAATAAAAAAAGAATCATACTTTTGTCCTTTAATATTATTCATAAGGTTTATCACTAAACCTCTTTAAATTCTTTGATTAAAATTAAGTATATTGGGAAACAATTTATCTTACTCTGCTTGACCGCATCACTCCTACTCTGTCACCTTCACGAAGTGAATCTAGCTCTTGACCATAGTTACTAACTATGGTTGTACCATCTTTTGCAATCGAATTGCATATCATTATCTGTAAAAATTAGAACAAAAATTCAATAAATGTTACCTGTACCACCACTTTACCAGCAATATGTTTATTGTAAAGAATGCAAGTAGCTTACCCAGGCTGAGTTTTTTAATTTAGTTGCTGTTGCTGGTAATTCTATACTTTCTGGATCTTGTGTTGTAACACCTATCTCCAAACTGCCATTCCACACATCCACCTAAACAAACATATGTTGTATATATATTATTTTTTGTTATACAACTTCAATAAAGTTTATAAACGGTAAACAGAAGTACAATAACCTATCAATGTAAGTTAAGTAAAATGTACAGTTATGGTAAATATACAGAAATTTAACACCATCTATTCTAAGTACATTAGTAGACTTTAAAAATCTTGCACTATTCAGAACCAGTTTTTCTGCAAAATCAACATAATTAACGATATGACTAGCACAGAGTTATTTTAAACCACATAAATTGAGAAGACAAATAACATATGTTTACCATATTAACTTTATTTCTGGGCGTGGTTACCCCATTGATAACAAAATGTCGGCCCTATACAAACTGAAATGCACCATCTATTTTATACTAAAATTAATGCTGATAATCTGGTTAATGAAATAAAATCAAAAATTGGTAAAATTTTCTTATCATTAGGAATATTTACCTTTCTATCAATGCACACTTCAAAAACAATGTCATCTTGAAGAGGCTCCTCGCTAAATATAAGGCCATGGTTAAACTCTATAAAGTTTCGGATGGCCGTCAAATTATTTTGCAGAAGGGTGACCCGGTCACCACATTTTCTGTGAAACCGCTGCATAGTGATAGCCCAGCTGTTCACGATTTATAAAACTTTTCTTTACACAATATTATTGTTTAGCAGACCACAGCCAAATTGGCTATAAACTGAAACTATTAGTACCATAACAGAGATAACAGAGCTTTTTAGCAATAATTTAAACAAAATACACAACGCTCATCCTTGAAGCCAAAGAGGCTCCATAATGAACTGGCGGTTTTTTCTAAATACGTGATATCATGACCAAAAGCTCTCGTGTATGCAGATTATAAAATCAAGTATTTATGCATACTATGTTTCTGTACACGATATTAGTTTGCTTTGAAATTAAACTTTGTTACTGTAAAAATAAAGTATGTAATAGCTTTTTTGTAAAAAATTAAAACTTAGTATTAAACCTTCTGTCTATATTTTCTCGAAAGAAGTTAATGTTGACCAATTTGCACTTCTCTTAATTAAATATTTTTGACAATGAAATAATATTTAGTTTGTAATACTTGATAGTATTTTAAATCGTTTTTAGTAGTGGTATCACGATGACATCGACCGAGTACTTTAGTATTGATTAATATTTTTTGCAGTGTTAACGACGCATGCTTATTTACATTGATTTGACCTCTACAATATTCAAAGAGAGTTACCATATACTTTTTTTATAATCATTATTTAGTAAAATTATTAATTCGTTTTGTAAACGTGTTCATTTTATAAAATTGGAATCGTTAAGAGAATTTTTTATAATAATTGTTTTTAGCACAAGCATCAGTTTAAATTAAAAGAAAACCGATTGAGGATTAGGATACAATTTTATGTAAATACTTATAACTATATTTAAAAAACTAGTTGTAAAAACGCGCTTTTTAAACTTTTATCGAATTTCCTACAAAAAATTATTTTTACAGTGTGGCTACCATTTCAACTACTGCCACTTTTATGAAGCTCCCTCTATGAAGCATTTATTTAACAAATATTCGTAACAAAAAGGTAAATAAAAAAAGTTGAAATAAAGAAAGCTTACTCTGATTTCCGGTAAAAAACTGTTCGCATTACTTAAAATATGAGGTAAAAATAAAAATAAGAGAATAAAAATTGAAACCACGGCTAACATGTTAAGAGCGGATTAAGAAAAAACCATTAAGTATGATATCAACTTTACCCGATGACAGTTCACAAAAATCACGGTCTATGTTAACATGTTTTTATACAACCTTAAATTTTACCCATTTACTTAAAAATATACATCTTCTGTCCTTCTTATTATACAATCGTTATAGTAATTATTTTTGCATGTTCTTCTGTATGGTTTAACTAAATATAGATACAGACCGACAAATGTAAATATTACTTAACGCCTAATTTAGTAATATTTTTTAAAGAAAAAAAATTCTTCATCGGGCGATTGATGCCTAATTTTTTTTTGTTTGATCTCGTGTGTAACAAAAATGCTAACAGACACGCACATCCCGAAGCCTATAAAGGGCAGGCGACGGAGGATAGTGTCGGGCTCCGACCGACTAAAAAGTCACATCCGACTTAATACGAGGGTCACGGGATAACATCGAACAATTCATCCGTAATCCCCGCTTGGTGCCCGTGTCGAACGGGTCCACCTGTAGATGCCCATTGTTGGACATAGGCCTTGCTCAATAAAGAAATGCAGGCCGTCCCTAACCACTTTGGCCAAATGTAAGTTGGTGAGGAACATGAGCGTCGTTTGTTGATTAGCAGGGGGCACCACGCGTAGATGAGGCTGGCTTGTACCCTGTCAGGTGTTACGCTGGATCCCTTACAGCCAAAAAAATTCATATGAGTTATTGTTCTTTTTGAGATACGTTGTTATTATAAAAAGTTATATTGCATAACCAAACGGTCTACGCTCAGCAGTCTGCGACAAGAGGCTGTAATAATGACGATTATAATACGTGTTCGGAAAGTGATGTGGCGATTATTGTGGAGTTTAAATACTGAACCAGTGTTTATTAAACCGATAGAGCCAATCCGCTTAGGGCAGCGGGGTTGGAGACGGCCCAAGCACCCCACTACTGGGGTAGGCCTACGTTCAGCAATGGACGTTTATCGGCTGATGACATGACATGACACGAGACACAGTGTGGTAATGCTCTTTCTCCACAATGCTGACGGTATCCTTTTCTGCTGTTATAGAAGACATACCTACGGATTAAATTTGATGCCCTTGCCCCGGCTCTTTTAATAGCTCGGGACCGCTTGCGTTCATAATAGGCAGTAATTGAGTGACATGTGATAATGAAAAGGATTAATTCGAAATCATACTTCATACAAAAGTGGTTTTTATCAATGTATTAATTTATAAAGTAAAAACTACGTGTAACTTTTTAGATATATACTTTAATCTGCCTTAAAAAACGGAAGGAAATGAATTTTAAGCGAAAACAAAAGTTCATCTAATCATTATCAGTCGATGGACGTCCAATATTGTTCCAGTGTCTGATAATTTAATGTTTACATTAATAAAGTATTAATTGAAAATTTTATGTTCAAAATAAAGAAAAGAAATGGATGGACGAGATGGATAGGTTTAAAAAAGTTTGGTTCTAGTTAAAGTATTTACACAGCATCATATTGCAATCAGTTGGCCTTGTCGGTATCATTTTCACAGAGTTATCGTGGTCAGTACTTCAGGTGTTCGTGGTAAGCCACTTTTCTTTTAGTAATAAGCCATTTACTGCTGCTTTCATCGCGTCAGTTTACCTTATAGGCGATGTACCTCGTAGCCAGATACAATACAATACAATACAAATATACTTTATTGTGCACTATCACAGAGTTACAAAAAAAGAAAGTACATAAGGATT
>DWLS01001255.1:0-22805 GCA_018246255.1 Pachliopta kotzebuea | reverse complement strand
GGAGCGTGAGGACTAGTAAGTAAAGAGTAAAGAAAAGATAAAACGTGCATATCCCGTCGCCTCCGTACAGGTAGCCAACTTGAGATTGAGAGATTGAAATAAATGAAAATTATTATCAGTACTTGCACTAAAACAATTAACTTACCAATAGGAACCTTTTCTTCGCAAATTTCACTATCCTGGGTGTAGTAAGCACCTTTCTTTATTTTATTTATAATATTGTCAATAAAATCACTGGCCCATTTCACTTTCGACCACGGCTGTATCGACTTTAAGCCGGGTTGTGATTTTTGCGGGACTATAACTTTTTCGTAATTTCGTTTTTTTATTTTATTATCAGGTACTTCGTCGCACAGTTTAGTGTCTGCCTTAGATCTTTTACATTTTAACAGGTTTATATTATTAATTAATGCCGGACTATTATTATTATTTATATTAACACTCTTCTGACTTGTCAAATTCTTCTGAGATTTGTTATAAATTAAATCCATGATATTATTTTTAAACTGGCCCAATACTTTTGCTCTAGGTGGTTTAATTTTTTTGTTTGCATCTACGCTTTGGTTTACGATAGTTTTAGATGTTTCATTAGTGTCATCGTTGTATTTAAGAACATCTGCTTCTTTAGGCAAACATTTTGGTAATTCTAAATTATTAATACCGTTTTTAAGATATTTTGGACTTTTCAAATTTTGTGTCCACTCAACCATAAAAGGCCAAATGGCTTGATCTAAACCGTTAAATTGTGGAGGTTCATAATCTAGGACTTGGAACGTAGAGCTTATTTCATCTTTAGTTAGTATAACAATAGGAAACTTCATTTTGGCCAATTGCCTTCTTATTTCTGTTATTCGTAACTTCTCGGAAAATAATCTATGGCTTTTCTTTTGAATTTCAATGTGTGTAAGGAAACCTTTATTACTTTTATTTACAACAGGATCTGGAGTTTTTTCTGCCACTGTTTTACTTTTGTTAGTAAGCTTAATAGCATATAAACCTTTTAAACCTACTTTACTGGAAATATCTGAAACACCTGACAAATTTTCAGAATCAGGTACTCTAGTTCTACTCAGATTGGTATCACCATTATTCTGGCCTATTTGCTTTTTAGTGCACCTATTTTTATGTTTACTTTTTAAATCATTCCCCAACTGACAGTTACTTTCTAAAACAATCTGTTCATCAATATTGCAATTAGAAAACTCATTTAAAGATCCTTTAGATGCACTATCTTTGAAACTGTTACTCGTATCGCCACTTAAACAATCCTTAGTCAAATTTTTCGTTTTACACATTTCGAGCCCTGGAGTCGACGTTACATTCTCTTTGTTCTCTAAATGATATTTCTTCTTATTTTTTGACCTCTTGTTTTCGAATTGTGAACCCAATGTATTTGAAATTGAGCGTTCAATTAATTCTTGTAATTTTAAATCATCGTTCTTTTCAACGATTGTAACACGATCAAAGGAAGGTCGGGAAAAATCACTTTGCGATTTATTTTTTATGTCATAACTAGATATAAATGAGAACTCTTCGGTAGTTTCAATAAGTCTGCAATAATATTGGAATGAAATGGTTTATATTAGAATGAGGATGCGTTTTTTATACATAACATTGTTAGTGATATTTTAGGCATTGGATTTCAATAAATTAAATTTACGAATGAATAATAACAGTTATTATGGACTAACCCTGCTTTTTTCGGGTATTTATTAAAGCTTCCTTTCTTCTTAACAGTCACAACACTATCTTCGGATAATGGTGGAGAAGAAATTTGTTGAAACCTATTCATATTGCGCAGCATTATCCAGACATCGCTTGGTTGCACATGATCACGATTCTTTAGATATCTTTTCACTTTAACTTTTTTAGAATTATTTCTTTTATTTTCACATAAATAATTTTTGTTTGTCTTTGATGCAGGACAGAGCAATAGATCCCCGTTATAAAATTCATAATTATTGCAATTGAAGTGAGGACGGGAATATTTGTTTGTTGAACGCCGTTTTCTTTTAGATTTGCGGTTGTTATCTACTCTATTTCGATAGTCGGAATCATTCATGTCGCTCACCGTTTGCTGTATTTTTGACGGTTCATTTGATACGGTTGAAGATGATAATTTATTTTTTTTGCTTTTTCTTTTTATAGTCCTAAACTCGGCGGAACTAGCCTTATAAATTTTATTAGCTTGAGAAAAAGACAAAGAAACATCCATAGTTTTTTTTTGAACAAATTTTCTTGCGGTCATTTGAGAAAGCATCTGAACCTTCGCACCATTTAGATAAGGAGATAATGTTTCATTTATTGGTTTATGTTTTCCAAATTTATTGCAAATAGAGGTAACGCTGTTATTGACAACAAAATTAGTTTTAGTAGATTTAATTTTTTTATTTACCACAGAATTGGATTCAATTTTTGTTTCATCCAAATTATACGTTGTTTTAATTACCATAGTATATGTCAATATTAATTTCGTCTGTGATACATAAATCTGGAACAAAATAAAAAAAAATTAAAAGTCCCTAACAAATAATAAAAATAAGATGTTTTATACACACTCGTCACAATAATTTCGAATAAACCAAATTAGTATATAGCAAAATTTCACATGGAAATGACTATTTATTATGACTGATTGCTAGTAATAATTCTATTCACAAATAATAAAACAAAACATTTTTTACTATTGACATAAGACACGGCTATTGCTAATAATTATGACATTAAGCTTTAAAAAATTTATTTTATTGTGCCAATTATTAAACAAAATAATTCCATTCTATTTTTTAATACAATATCAATTCTAGTATTATTTGATACATATAAAATGATGATTATTAATTCATTTTTGTTATCCACCTGATATTTGTTAATTTTCTACCTACATTGGGTTAAATTGGATCTCTATATCATAAATGCTGCCTATTGATAATGAAGCAGTGGATGCTGAAGTATGCTCGCTCAGTATAGTCTGTTCCTTTTTATTTTTAGCAACCGGATGGCATATTTATGTATCAGTGTAGTAGCTAGACTGGTTTAAATATACCAAGGCTCGGAAACGAACTAGAGTGCCTTAAGTTGCAAGACGAGCCCTGTAAGCTTGAAAAGTACGCAATGTATAACAAAAAATAAATATTAAGTACTTAGCGACCAGGTGCGCGTACTTGTCTGCCAAGACCTAGTTTTAAAACCTAGTCTCATAAATACGTTTATATCTATTCATTCTAATCTGTAGTTTATTTTCCTTACAGTGGGAATTTTGTAAAATTTCATTTAATTTAATAAAATTTCATTTGGTGTTTAAAAAATATTAATATGTCAATAGAACAAGAGCGACAGGTTATTCAATATGTGCCATTTAGATCATTTGTACATCCCTCCTTTTGGCATAATCTTACAGAAATAAAATTAAATATTGATAAGTTAGATGAAAATAAAAAGACTATTTACGGTCGTTACACTTACATCGACGGTATTGGAACCGTGTTCGAAATCGATGGACCGTCTTTTAATACGTAAGTGTAGATATGATTAGAATTTAAATAAAATTATAAGCACCTATGATAACTGCATATAGTACTATATACAAAATTTATTAGATTATTGTCAGAGTTACTTTATTATTGAATAAAATATTACTATACGCGCACTGACATTATCAGGTACCAACGATGCTATTTGTTTGTACTGCAAAATGTACCTTTGTTATAATTGTCCATAATCACCTCTCTTGTATCAACAGTGTTTTAAGGATCTTGTATCATTGTTAAATATAATGTTATCTTCAATAATAGTTAAAAAATGTGGAGTTCTATATTTTAGAGTGTATTTAGTTGAAGACCCTTTAGAGTTCCATCTGAAAATTTCACTAATTTGAACAGTTACAGTAGTGCATATATTTGAGTTATACTGCATCCATGAATGCATACCCTTTACTTCTGCATTGAGACCAGAACTGTTATTGAAATGGAGCTTTTTGTCAAAACTATTGACTCTCTATAATATTATCCAAAATTGAAAATATTATAGGTAGGTTTTTAAATGCTTTGTAAATTAATTTTTTTATTTGGTCATCTAGCACAATTTAAAATTTCTAGAATAATAATAAATAGAAGATTCCATTTGCTAACCTGGAATTATGTAGACAGCAGATAATAAAACAATTCATAAGATAATTGTAATTTTTTTTTTTGCTATAAATTTCTGAAACAATTTTTTGGCCTTAGTGTGATAAATGTTGTAATCATATTATTTTTTCAAGGATTCCAGAAATAGAGAAATTTTATCTTAATGTTAAGGGGACACTTATAAATAAGAACACATTAGAAGACTTCAAGCAAATTGATAAAGCCTCTCTTCTTAACAGTTTTGGCAATGAGATTTGGTCAGTTGTAAAATCAAAAATTTGGATCACTAGTCCCAATTGTTTGTTACACTTTTTTGTATTGACCTATGCAGTAAGTTTAGTTTTTTATTTTAATATTATTACTACTGTTTATTTAGACACAGTTATTCACCAAATATATTATTTAAAAATTTGCAATAACAAAAATTGCCAACATGTATCATGTATTAACTATCAGTAGATTGTATGAATGTAGACAAAATTCTCATTTCTTAAAATATTTACATTAGATCAATCCATATATTGATAGTACCAACAATATCTTTTACAGGATCTCAAAAAATTCCACTATTATTACTGGTTTGGATTCCCATGCCCCAGTAAGCCTGTTGTTTATGTCCAAGGAAACCCTAAAGCAATTACAACACTTCTTAATACTGGACAATTACAAGAATTAAAAAAAGGTTTTCAATCTCTAGAAATAAGTCAGAGGTATTTTTTTGTAGTTACAAAGAGTGATGACAGTATAAATGTTGTTCCATTGTCAAAGATTTTAGATGTTGGAAATCCCATACAAAGTAGAGATGCTATCAATTTGTCTACAACATATTTTGCATTTACTGATTCAAGTAATGTATTAAACCCTGCTTGGCCATTGAGGTTATTCATTGCTGCCTTATTGGATCATTGTCCAGGCTTATGTGGTACCAATATCATTGTTGTGGGGCTTAGGTGCAACGCTCATGAAGCAATTGAAAGCAGTCAAGTGTACCAAATATCAATACCGCAGGTTAGTAATTTTACTGATATTTACAGTATGTAAAAATTAAAGAAAATTCATATTCAGGAAGAGTTCCATTATCAGCTGATAAACATCTTCTGCTGGATATAGGCCTACCCCAAAGATCTTCATTCTAAAAGCAGTTTCTCGCGATCTTCACCAGATCACGGGTCCACCTTATGGGAGAACCTTGCATAACTGCATCCGCCAGTATGTTGCCACTCTAAGACCTTAGCTTGTGAGAATCTATTAATAACTTCATACATTGAATCATAAATTCATTCATTTTTTTTTATCAAAACAAACTGCTTAATGAAAATTTTTATAATGAAACTAGAACTATCAATAATTAATGAAAATATATATATTATAAAAGAATTTATTTTAGAATAATTCATTAACAGATGTGTGACTAACGCAATATTATTGTTTTGTTAATTAAAAACTTTATAAAAAAGCTATGGATTATCAGGAAGAACAAGCAGTGGAAGTGGGTTCAGGATGGGTTGGTTGGGAGAGGACTGATAAGGGAACTTTTGGACCAAGGCTAGCCAATATGTCCGCATCAATGGATCCAATAAAGTAAATGTTGTATTTATTAAACATTTTTGAATTAATAATTCCAAAGAAGTGTTGCTTGTGTTTAACTTAAGGTCAGATTTTGTATTAATTAACATAGTCCTTTGTTTAATTGGTTTTATTATAAAGAAAGAAATGTAATTGACTTTAGCTTATATATAAATTTATTATATGCAAAAAAATTGTGAACACAAATTATTGTGTTATATTAAACAGGGAAAAATTTACCTTGTAGATTAGCTGATACCTCATCAGATCTGAATATTAAGCTGATGAAATGGCGATTAGTCCCTAATATTAATGTGGACGTCATGAAGAATACCAAATGTCTATTACTTGGAGCTGGTACTCTGGGTTGCCATGTGGCACGGAATCTTCTGGTAATAACTTACTGAATATATGAATATTTTTTTTAAAACTATTTCTTTACCTGAAATTTATTACTGTTAAATTTAATTACTGTGTATTTAATTGGTTTAAAGGCTTGGGGTTTCCGCCACATAACATTCATAGACCAGGGCAAGGTATCATATTCGAATCCTACCCGTCAAGTGCTGTTCTCTCATAAGGATTGTCTTGATGGAGGACGGAGAAAAGCAGAAGCCGCTGCAGATAATTTGAAACTGATTTTGCCTACAGTGGTAAGTACTCTGGTGCAACTGACCGCCCAACTCTGGTGCAATTTGTATAAAAACTTGATTCCCTTAAAATCAAGTGTTGAGAGTTCCCATCTTATAGCCTGAGAACTTGAGAACTCTCTCGCTCTGCTTCTATGACAGATATCACAACTTCAGTTTAGCTTAAGTTTTTATTTTGCTAATTACAAATAATATGGTGAAAATGAAAACAATTTATAAATGTTTACCCATAATTGTATTAATTCTTTTTAGAATAGCCATGGTATTTTTGCACGCATTGGCATGCCTGGATATCCAATTGGAGAGTCCTTAATGGAGGAGTTTAAGAATGATCTCAAATTAGTGACAGAAGCTATAGAGGAACATGATGTTTTGTTTTTGCTCCTTGACTCTAGAGAGGCACGGTGGCTGCCTACACTTATTGGAGCTCTTCATGGTAAGGTAAGCTTAGCTACGCCTGAATCAAAATCATTTAATAACCAAGATCACAGTACTTTCACTTGCTACAACATTGTTTTTTATTATTTGCAATGGGCTATCATCGCAGAACAATTGACATGGTTTTAAATGATAATGAATTTGTCAGTGGTGAAGTATATTCGCTTAGAATAGTCTAGCTCTCATATGTTGACAGACCACAGTAAGGCTCTCTTGTTAGAGTGGTTACAGTAGTTGCCAGTTAGGTGATTTCGTTAAAACCCTATAACCAATCAAAAATAGACAAAAAAATATTTAGGTACCTCAAAATAAAAAAACAAAATACATGTACTGACAATTTGTAAAAAGCTTTTATAAAAGTATAATTAATAATATACAAGCATAGAAGAAATCTTTAATTTATATTTTGTTACAGATAGTAATAAATGCAGCGCTCGGCTTTGACAGTTACTTAGTGATGCGCCACGGCGTAGGTTTGACTAGTTCCGATTTATCCGATGATGTCAAGGGTGGCTACATTCCTGGTGGAAAATTGGGTTGCTACTTTTGTAATGATGTCACCGCACCGGGTAATGTAAGATATTATATTTTTAATTTAATTAAAAAAGTATATCTCACATTGGGTTTTAAATAAAAGTGAAGTGGTAATTACCAAGAAAAAAAGCTGATAGACTCGGATAGATAGCAGGGACTTAAAATTCTGGAAAGCTGAATAAGCTCCAAAAGTTGTATACAAGATGCATTGTCAATTTTAAAGAGTTTACCACTCCGGCATATGGGTGTTGCACTCTTTAATGTCACATATGTGTAGTAAAGATATGGTATCTTTTCAGTCCTTCAAAGATCGAACTCTGGACCAACAATGCACAGTCACCCGGCCAGGCGTCGCTGCTATAGCAGGTGCTTTAGCGGTTGAAGTTCTGGTTGGTCTATTACAACATCCTTTAAGGTAACTATGGTTTGACACAGCATAAAGCAGAGTCTTTATCCTATGACCCACATGAGAACTTGATACATTTAATTATTTCCTTTGACCCTCTATAGTTAAAAAAGTATAATATAGAGAAAGAAAAAATTAAAAACAGCCAAAGGTACATACAGTTGGAGTTACAAATACTTTCACTGTATCACAGAAACAGTTAAAGTATTTGTAAATGCGAGAGGCAGGATGCGAGGCTTTTAGGGCTGCGCTTATTACCAACTGCAGCCGAGGTGGTGCTGCGGGGAAGAGGGAGTGCCGGTGTAACGCCGATCGCTCTCCTTATCCTCTGCGGCCAAATAATGGTTGGCGGCGGAGCCTAAGACCAGATCCGCCGCATGGAGCCAAAACAGGTTGCTCTGCAGGCTTCCATGGCGTTTGGATGACGGATTCGGTGGAATCTGTTGACCATATGACGAAAGGCCGAGAAGGAAGGCTCGCTGAGTGTTCCGGCGCACTTACCGGGTGAGAATAGGGGGAGATTTTCTCTCTCCGACGAGGGGTTGCATATGTGACCGGCGCTGGCGGGGTCGCGGATGTCTTTTTGTTCCCGTGACCCTGCCGTACAGCGACGAGAAGTAACATCGTGGAGGTTTTAATCGGTTCAAATCCGACGTAACCTGTCTTTGTCCCCGCGAAGGCAGGTATGCAAGGGCATTTCCTCCACGTTAATAATAAAAAAGTACTTAATATAGTTTAATATATTTAAACTAATTTAACATTACTGGTATGCCTTTTTTAGAGTAAATGCTCCTGCTGTGTTCAACATAAATGAGAACATAGAAGAACTGTCTGAACTGCATGGTGTGTTAGGTCCTGTACCACATTCAATACGGGGTTTCTTGCACTCATACCAGACCATCATGCCAACATGCACCAAATTCAAACAGTGCATAGCCTGCTCCGATGCGGTGCTACGTAAATATGAAGAGGAAGGCGTAAATTTCTTGATTAAGGTCTTTGAGAGCGGAAAGTATTTGGAAGAGGTGACTGGACTGATAGATTTGCATTCAGCTGCCGAAATGATTGATGTAAGTAAAGATGATAAAAACCGTATTTATAAATGCGAGGAGCGCAATGTGGTGGTGTGTTTCTTGACCAGCGTTACGTTGTTATGGGCAAGCATATCACTTACCATCGGGCGAACGCCTTGCTCGTCTCGTCGCTTAAACAAATAAAAAAATGTCTCTAATTTTCTTTGGAGGATCCGTAGATTATAAATATTTATCTAGTGCATAAATACAGATATTTAAATTGATTACTGCATTAATTTTACTGGTGGTAAGTCTCTTTCGTTGAGACTGTCTAGGTAGGTAACACTGCAGCTTCTATAGCAGTAGAAAAGAGCGGTACTATGTTCTAGTTTGAAGGGCGCTGTCAGCTAGTGATATTCCAAGAGTAATGAGACTTAACTGAGATCTCAACACGACAAGCGCAATATGCTGCTATTATAAAATCTTAACCAGGGCCACTTTGTTATGGGCTGAAGTATCACTTACCACCAGGTGCACGTCTCTCTCGTCGCTTCATCAAGTAAAAAAACCGTTTGTCTCTCTTGTGGTCCCAAGTCCAAGAGTCCCTCATGTAGGAATATTCAGAGGGCTGTGTTTACTTATATGTACATCTTTGAACTATTTTGTTCACAGTTATTGAGTCTCTCTGAAGAAGAAGATGAAGAGTAAAGTGAGCTCATTTGAAAGTTTAATAGTTTTAAGCACTCCTTTATGCTGGTATTATTCACATACATTTATGTTTTCTACAAATCTAAATAGTTTTTAGTATTCATTAATGGTTTACCAAATAAAAGCAAAAATACCAATAACTTTAAACAATGTTTTTGTAAAAACCAATTAACAGGAAGTCCGTTTTTGGACATAAACCCCTTCATGGATCGGTCCTGTGCAGTTAATAATCAGAATTCCTTTAATGCTTTTACTGTCCCATTATTCATTAAGGTTTAACGGAAATGTAGTAAGGAAAACATGTAATAAAATAGGTAATGTAGAAAATATTACTTAAGAACCATGTATTGAATGCTTGTGTATAAGTTAGAGCTTTATCATATTATCGGAATAAACACAGAAAAAGATAAGAGTAATCAATGTAAAGATCTTTTAGGAGTCCTGTTTAGTTCTTCTGGTTGATTATGATGAAGGAGAGTTTGACTGAACCGTTAATTTTTAAAATACGGGTATGAAGGTCTGTGATCATGCTTAATTGCTTCCATGGTAGAGTAATTAAATGCTTGTAATTGCCTTTTAACGCGGAGGTCCATGGTTTCCATTTTGGATAACACCATTTGGTATAACAGCATTGCTGTGTTGTTTTCTGGCTGGCAACATGTAACCAAGTGTTCTGGAGGAGCACGCTTCACCATCTACTAGCTCCTTCTTATGCAACATTATTGATAAATATTCTTAGCTTTAATTAAAAAATATTATCGTCTTTTGCAAGATGATCACGTTTTTATTATTTATAATAATGTGAAAAGTGAGATACGCTATTATTGTTTATGCAGCTAATAAACTGTTGATCAGGAAATATTGTTTTAATTCATTATTAATATGAAGATGCATGAGATATAAAGCCCAGGTATCACAGTGAGGATGCGGTAGAGCACTACCTACTAGACCTTCGAGTAGTGGACTGGTGCTTTAGTTCGCTGCGCTATATTAACAGTAATAGTATGAGATTATACGTGTAGATGAAAATAAAATAATTACAATAGTCGCAATATTTACTGTCGGGTTGGCCGTGAGATTTAGTGCCACTTGGGATAGATGGTAGGCGACCGCGCGCGGCTCTAACGAGCGGCGACCTCTCGCTGTTGAGCGTGGTGAACGCCATGCTTGACAGCGAGAGCTCGTGGCAGACGGTGACCTCCTGCGAAGACGAAAAGTGGCAGGAGACCGCGGAGCGGGCCCGGGACGGTGACACGCTCTCGGTCCCGCTCTGCCGAAGGGGCGTCGCGAGGCGGCAATACGCCCGCCTCATGCCGCCCCCATAGTGGGGGCTCTGGTGAGCCGAGTCACCCCCGCAACCGTGCCGGCGGTCTGATGTTAGTCGGGCATTCCGCTGGGGCAAGATAGTGAAGGCGAAAGCGGCTCTATCTTGCCCCAACAATGCGGACGAGGGCTCACGGGGTGAAGTTTTCAGTGAGTGCAAGTCCCACACGGTCTCTTCCGCCACCTCCGTGGCGGGAGGACAGTGCGAAAGCCTTTTCCCCCCAAAAAAAAAGGGCGGTAGGTGATGTCCATCGACGATGATCACAATATCCACAACCACGTTATTATGAACAGGCGCAAAACCCATCCAGATCTGGTCGCTTTGTGAGACAAATTAAAACAATTTCGTTTTATGTATCATACTTTATTATTGGGATTATAGTGTCTCATTACGAGTTGTAGTACGTAGACTTTCATCTCGGGGCTCCTGATCCCTTGTTAATAACTACATAATTTCATTACATTTCAGTAGTGCATTGTCAGTTGGATGGCTGTTAATTGTTTTTTAGTTGTGCACGAGATCTCCTTCACGGGTTTCGGCGGTTTTATCTTGCGTCCGTGACGGCCATCTTTCCTCTTCCATAGACCAGAGCGCGGGCGGTTACCGAGCCATCTGTTCCTCTGAGGGGAACCAATAGGTGTATTGCCGTGTTCTACATTTGATAAACGTCCTAGGATAAAAACAGCTTTATTAGTAAAAAAAATATAGAATAAAGGAATAATTTTTTGTTACTGAGTAATAAACTTTCGATAAAAAACAAATAGTGAAGAAAGCGATCTGAGACAAGAATGTCGTCTCACGCTTGGCCTGCGCGTTGTTTAAATGGCTTCAACATTTTTTGTAGAGAAGGGCCCGAATCTTTGCAGTGGGAATGTTAAAGAAAATAATTTAAATGTTAAGATTGTCTAAACCAAGATCTGCTGAGGTCTCTGTTGCTAAATGCCACTTAAGAAGACACCACCAAAACATTTTTGTATTTATGAAATAGTATACTTCTGTGTTCTTGTTATGAAATTAAAACACAAGTGAAGATTTTCAAAAAAAAAAAAACATTTTTCTTACCTACAACTGCCATGCAGTATTGATTAAAGCTGAACAATCTTTTTGATGGCATCTGAACAATTATACGGTCATCTTGCTTTCTCAAAATAGTACCAAATGTTCCTGCAGCATGAACATAGAGACCACCCATACCTTCATAAAAATAGATTTTTTTTTTATCAACATGTCTATAAAAACCCAAGCTTTATTTTTACCTAGATCTTGCAGGTGGTTTTTTTTTAATTTAGTAGATGGATATTTAACTAGTATTATAATTTGATATATTAAATGTATTTTAATAATAGTAATATTTCATATAACCACTAATTATTATTTAAAAAACAACAAATAATGTATGTTTCCGCAGCAGGCAACTGGCTCATAAGGAACCAGTTCATAGTGACCCCTCCACTTGTTTGCTAAAGTCAAAAATAAAAATCAGAGAGGAGATAAAATAAACAATGTATAATTAACAAGTATTTCATTATGTTTAAGACAACGAAATATCTTGATAAATCTGTTAAGGTTAATGATATAATCTGAAAATGTAATAACAATTTTATGTTTACAGAAATAAATAATTTACCTGGTTCTTTCTCTATGCAATGTACAATAGTCCCAGTTGGTAAGGCTCCTAATACATATGCATCCCCTTCATTAGCTTTAACTGCAAAGTAAAATAGAAAAAGTATATGAAGTATTTGCCTTAAGCCTCCTCTCAACAATTTTTCTTTGAGTCATAACTAAGGTAAAAAGTCAAGTGCAAGGTTACCCATAAATCAAATAACATTGAAATTATATTTATAAATATTTATACATATATACTTAAAAGTATGTGAGGGTAATAATCACATACAAGTTTTTAGTTTTCTTAAGCCCATTGTACCATCTGTAGTTTTTTTGTGAAATGTTCTAATTTATAAGTCATATCTAAATTATATTGTATTAAATATGTAAAAGCTTAATTATCAGATATTGTACCAGGAATTCTTGGTAAATTTCGGGAAGTCTTTATTATGTCACCAGCTTTCATATTTTCTGTAGCAAGTATATATTTTAGTTTGTCGCCAACAGCTACTAGAGCAATATGAGCAGTTCTACATCCATCCTCCATTATCTGTAAATTATTAAACTGATTTGAATATTTAACATTACATGTAGTAAAAAGATGGTGTGACTGCAATTGCAATGTTTTTTTAACATTTTGTGTAAGAGAAACTGGCTTGTGTTGATGCACCTATTTTTATAAGTTATTTATTCAATATGTTGAATGTTTAAGTAATTTTACCTGTATAACTTTTTCTTCTTGTGGTGGTCCTTCCGTAGGACCATCTCTGTACCAATCTATCCAGTGGTATTTATGTTTTATTCCCCCTCCTATGCCTTTTGCAACGATTCTTCCTTAAAAACGTAAATAGTATAAAAATCGTTAGGTAAACGGAGACCATTGTAATTTTTTATTACTTACCTGTAACAGGGTCTCTTCCAGCAAGATTCGTTACATCTAATGGTTTTACTGTATATTTCTCGGGAAAATGTACAATTCTCCTGTAACTTATTCCCAATCCAGGTTTAGGTTTTTCTATATTGGGTTTGCTTGCAAAATTCTTGCTTGATAGATGTATCGCCCTTCTTGTTATTAGATTCGAAGTTATCGTTAAATTTGTGAATAGCCTGTTTAAAGCCATTTTATTACTACTTGAAAACAAATAATTAACCTAAAAACTATTAATCATAATAGACAAGCAAAATGTATTCGCTCATTTTCTTTATGTGTGGATACCATAAATATGGCCATGTGATAATTGAAAAGTTTGCACAAAATTGAAATTAAAAATTTTAGGTTGTGTTTTTTACAAAATTTTTATTTGTTTCGTTTTAATTTAAATATTTATTAATTTTTAATAATTTATTATTTTTGTACAGCTGAAAACATAAGTATGTATAGCAAGTAATCAAAAGAATATGTAGTCGACCCCTAGCGGCAATTTTCCGATAAAAATATATCGTGAATGTGGCGTGTGTTGTTTGGAATATCGTGAGCCGTATATGAAAAACCTTGATTTACTTTATTATTTTTTGTTATAAACAGTTTAAATAATTACTGAATGAAATTAGTGTGATTTAACTTTTGAAAAATGACAAACCTTGCGTATTGCGAGTGATTTACTTAAGGTATTTGTCATATGTTGCACGCCTTGAGGTCTGGATAAGAATAAAAAAATAATCACTAATTTCGGTCCTGAATTGATAATGTTGTAAGTTAACTTGGACTTTTACTGTTTTTTGTGAACATTTTAGCGCTTTATTGGTAAATTATAACTACATAAGGTAATTTTTGTCAGTTATTAATATGAGTATAGTTTTTTGGCGTTATAAACTGTCTAATTTTTGTCTCGGAAAGATTCTTAATTGTGTGATTCATATATATATATACCTCATAACCATCATATATATAGATACCGAGGTTACAAAAAGAGTGTTTAATGGAAGAATATGACCACATACTTTTGTTACAGGTACAAGCAATATCAGTCGTTTTACGAGTGTTTTAAATTTCTCAATGCAATGAGGTGCATTTTGTGTGAATACTTTTATTAAATACTAGTCTTAGTGCTTTATTGCTCATGATGGTTACAATAAGCGAAAGAGAATAGAAACAAAATGAGTCACAATTTGGCAGGAATGCAATCTTACAGAATGCCAGGGCCAGCATTGGGGCCGTCCGATTTTAAACCGCCCATGGATACCCCTACACCACCAGCACCAGCGCCGAGTAATCCAAAAAAACGGAGAAAAACATCAAATGCGAATAACGCGCTTGCTCCTCAACCACCACCTACCGCCCAAGACTTACTACCTCCTCCATTAACAGGTTATGGAGATACTATTGTAGCATCCAATCCATTTGATGACTCCCCATCTACAGTTTCACATAATGGTCCAATGATGAGCCAAAACGGACCAATGATGAGTCAAAATGGACCAATGGGTATGATGGGCCCCATGCACAATATGGGTGGTCCCCCAATGAGGCATATGAGTCCTCTTCCACATAGCATGAGTCCAATGAATCAACAAATGCCACCAAGAGGAGGGATTAGCCCTATGGGTAATATGAGTCCAATGGGTCACATGGGAGGAGTGTCTCCTATGGGAGGACCTAATATGGGAATGAGTAATCACAGTATAGGTCCTGGTATGGGACCATCTAGGTCAATGGGTAGCCCAATGAGTCCAATGAATTCTATGCCAATGGGTTCACCCATGTCATCAGGGCCCATGGGAAGTCCTATGAATATGGGTTCAATGGCAGGTAATCACATGAGTAACAGCCCTATGGGGCCACCTATGCATAGCCCCCTAGGAGCGGGATCGATGAATGGCCCAATGGGTGGAGGAGGACCCAGTATGAATGTTTCTCGAATGAATGGTCCTATGGGGCCAAGCTGTTCAAATGGGTCTATGGGTCCTACTAGTTCTATAATGTCACCAAGTCCAATGCAGAGTGGGGGAATGGGTCCAGGACATTGTGGTCCTATGAGACATGGCAGCCCAATGGGATCAAGTATGGGAAGTGGACCTATGGGTAACAATGGACCAATGACTTCAATGGGGCCTGGACCTCCTTACACTAGTAGCCATATGGGACATGGTGGACCAATGGGGATGGGAAATAGTGGTTCTATGGGAATGGGACCTGGTCCTGGTAACATGGGCAACTGTGGTCCTCTTGCTGGAATGAGCGGAATGGCTATGGGTGGCCCTGGAGGTCAGGGAGTGGGGCCTATGGGTCAAAACATGGGCATGTTTGGTCCGAAACCGATGCCAGTGAGTGCAGGAAAAGTTTACCCTCCGGACCAACCAATGGTTTTTAATCCCCAGAACCCTAATGCACCACCAATATATCCATGTGGAGTGTGTCACAAGGAGGTACATGACAATGACCAAGCAATACTATGTGAATCCGGATGCAACTTTTGGTTTCACAGGTGAGACTCATTGTTTCTCTATAAATAATATTTATGTAATTATATATATATATATTGCCTTTATCTTTAGACCAAGGTTGGCGAACCAATGGCACACATGCCAATTGTGGCATGTTTGGAAGTTTTTTATGGCATTCATGGAACCAAAATTATTTTTTTTATAAGTTATGTTTTGTGACAGAAGTCCATTAACAATTATAATTTAACACATAATTTATAATTAATGGTATGAATTTGTAGTAATGAATGCCTAACTTAATATGTTGATTAATTTCACCATGCTAACATTTCAAATTAAATTTTATTGTGGCACATTACGCATTAAAAGAAATAATTTATATAAATTTAATGGCACAGACTTCAATAAAGGTTTGCAATCCCCGCTGACTAAACTATATATGGTTAAAGATATAAGTCAGCAATTTTAAATTTTCTCTCAAATCTTATACATAGAATATCTGAGAACAAACATAATAAACTTTCGTTAATTTTTTATTAAAGTATTCATTATTAATGGATGTGTATATAACCTTTTGGAACAGTGCATTTTACTTCCTTGACTACATCATTGGTTACCATAAGGTAGGGTTATGGTCAATCATTAATCTATCTACTGTGACCATAATATCAAACATAATGGATCAGACCTGATAGATAAAGCTTTAATTGATATTATTTTAATACAACAATATTTTTTATCCACTTTTAAGTTTAAACTTTCTTAACTATTCATCACCATTTTTGTAATAACCTTTACAATGAAATAAGAATTATTTAAATTGAGTTAGGCCTTTTATCCACCACACCGGGTAATCCACAGACGGTGAATGGTACATATTTTTGGTACCTATTAGTCTTGTAATATATTGGTAATGTCACAATGATTTCAATAATCATTAGAATAATCATTGAAATCAGAAGCTAAATATTCATTACAACATCTTCTCAAATCTCATAGCTTTCAACCACACTGTAAAAGTCCTCATCATTTTATTGTACTGCAAAAAGAGAACAAATCTCATCCTTGGTTAAAAGAATTTATGGTCAGTTTTATAACCTTTTCTATATATATTATTTTAAGACGACATTTATAAGAAAATAATATATTCTTTTGATATTAAAAGTAACTTTTGTAAATTTCCAGAGGTTGTACTGGTTTAACAGAACCTGCCTTCCAGTTGTTGACGGCTGAAGTGTACGCAGAATGGGTTTGTGACAAGTGCCTACATTCGAAAAATATACCACTTGTGAAATTCAAGCCTTAGCAGTTTGCTTGAAATGCTTCACTGTTGTTCCTGCCATCAATGAGTTAGTGCTAAATATCATCACAAATATTTATTATATCTTATATCAAGGACTGATGCTACTAAATCATAAACTCAGTTAGAATTGGTTTTATCTAGAGATGGAATATCTTGCTTGATATGGTCCTAATAGTCTTGATAATATTGCTATGGATTTTCTCAGGCACTGTGGAGTTAAATATGGCACTAGTGATTTATTTACACAATAATTTAATGTATGAAATTGATGAATTCACTGCCATATACCATCACTGATTACTATAGAAAGACATTGAATTTTTGTATGATAAGAAATTTTTGGTTTTTTCCTTTTGTTTAACTTAAAATTGATGTGGCAATTTAGTATTTTATAATCACTATCGCTATGGAAATTGGTTTGATGATCATGGACGCAATCTGGATAAACTTTTAAATATTACAAATAATTATATATTCATTTAAATACATATATATAACCATGGTCAGAGCATCAGAAATGAGAAAATCCATAGAATTAAGTTCACTGACAGAGCCTAAACAATTGTTAGTTATAAGTGGCAGCTGGCACATTACCTAATAAACTGATAGGTTTGGAAACATCCCTTAAGTGATGAGACTGGTATACCGGTAACGCAGTGTTGGAAAGCCTGCGTATGGCGGACTGCCGTTCTGGTAGAGGTCACAAGAAGCAGACAAATAAAAGTCACTCAGGACCGATTGACAAGTCCTGGAGAGAGCTTCTAAGTAACAGTGGTCATCTTCCGGCTGACAATCGATCATAGGAATGCAAAGAAATACATAAAATTTTGGGATACTTACAAAAAGCTGTTGTCATTTAAAATTATGTCTATGGATTTCACAACATTGAAAATATTATCCGGTCAGACTACATGCTAGACATATCTGATAAAGCAATTTCATGTGATTTTTTTTAAAAAAATAACCCAAGTACTAACTAAGCAATATTATAGAACTTAACGGTTTTAAGTGTGTTGTGTGTATGAATTAAAATTTTACTTGTGCATATTGTAAATATCTGTAAGTAAATAAGTCTACAAATTTCCGCCTTACTGTAATGGATAAAGTAAGTAAATCTATTATTTAATTAACAGCAACTTTGATCTTCTATCATTATCAGTCTAAAAATTATAATTTTATTGTACTTAAGGCTACATGAGTAAAAAATATTTTTTGAATACGGTTCTTAAGATTTGTGCATGGGGATATCTTATAATGTAAACAGTTGGGCAAACATTAATTTCAGATTTTATATAAGTTTGTGAGCCAACGTGTTTTTAAGTCTAACACATTTTGATAATGTGAAATATTTTAAATCTTTAAGTATAGCTTTCACACTTCACTTACCATAACATCTCCCATCTCCTAGGTAGACTGGTAGAGAATGCCTGTAGGTATTAAGCCTATTAGACCCTAATTTTAGATGTTGCAAAAACAGTTTTTTACATTAATAAAAAAACTTTCATTTGATCTTAAATTATATGGATGCTTATAACATTGAGGCGCTAGTTTAGATATACATTGTAAACTTTGTGCTCATCACCTTGAAGCTTGAAATGTTCACCTTTTTATCCCATTGATTTCACTCGCTATAACACCCTTTGAACAGGCTGTGGAATTGTTTTTACCTGAACTGTCTTCTTCATCAGAGGTCTGTACCAGAAAATTTTTATTTCATTGTGCTTGTGTACAGATGTACAGTTTGTCGTATAAATTCTTAGATAGTTGAATCTATTATTACTCTTATATTAATGAGTGAATTTTTTTATGATTATATTAAAAACTTGAGTTTTTACTAAATGTTTAAATCATTGCTTTGTATATGAGAACTTTTACTTTATCATACTGTAGCATACAGTGGCTAGTAGTAACACAGTGTTTTCTGGCGATACATGGTTCTGAAGTTTGGTTAGTGGATTTTTTTTTTAAAGTCACCTTACTAGACAGCATCCTCATATTGTAAATCCGAATGACAATAGCATTGCTATTCAGGTTCTCAACACATGGGAGCTGGAGTATTCTGGGTGTGGGCTACGCCATCCCTTATTAACATTTAATACTAATAGAAATAGTAGAAGCATTAATCCATTGCTGAAAAAAAATGGAGTCTCTTATACATAATAATAAAAATCAGTTTATAATTTGCTGGTCACTCAAATATGTACATCCTCAATAATTTTTGTTGAGTAAATTTACATTTAATTAAAATATGTTTTCTTGTAATAAATTTACAAATTATTACATTAACATTAGTATATCCATGTGCACAAAATCTTACAGTTAATATTATATACTATGGGCATGATTTTTTATTTTCATAGACAATATTTCATCATACTTGGTCATTGATTTGTTATATTCACGCGAATACAACCATGTGAAATATTATTGATAAATTATATGGATTTTATCGCTTTTATGTAACTCTTCATTAGCTGGACATTTCGAATGATTACAGTGCTTATGGTCACGTGAGAGTAGAGGTGATAAATATCCTGGCTTCATTGATGTGGAGTACAATTTTTTTAATTATTGTTTTCAGAACTATTGAAGCAGATTGTGCTCGCTGTGTCGCGAAGTATTCTACTAGTCTTTTGTTAATATTGCACATTGGTGTTCATGGGTGCTGTAAATCACTCTACAAACTCGATAAAATCCCTAAAATTTAATACTATTGAACGTAGTTTTGTTAAAACTTCGGTTTCTGTAGACCTAATGATAAATATGCGAGAGATTTATAGGAAGCTCGCAGTTTAAAAACTTATGCGAGTTGATATGAATGATCGCTCTGCAAACGTACTTACATCATCAGTTCAAATGTTATATCTTTTTTTTTGTATAAATAACGAATGAATCTATACGCTTTCGTAAATATAAGATTGTAACGTTTGTAATATTTCTAGAATGTTACATATAATAACATGTAAATATTTTGATGTAACATGTAGTGTATTGATTTTAAGTTACAATTTATTATTGTGTCAGTTTCAAGTTTTATGTATGATTTGATATGTGGTTGCGATAATACTGTAATAATTGCAATTTTTTTTTAATAGTTTGATGTTAATCTTATAAATCAATACATTTGGGTAACAACGGCAGAAATACGATCACTTATTATTTGCTGACACTTATTTTCGTTTATTAAACAAGTTTAATATAAATTTCAATTATCATTTACTTTATCAGCGCCGTGCTCAGAGAGAAGCGTGTACGATCCATAGGAAGAGATTAAAGGACGGATCACTAACTTAACACGTTCCCGCCGGCGCGTACCACTTGTGGTACATTGAGTACTGTCCCATGGGTCGGCTTGTACCATTGGTGGTACATACGAAATTGCCTAATCGAGTGGTTTGTACCGTTATTGGTACATAGAAAGAAATCAATTTAGTGTGCTTTTGGCTACCAAAAGGAAAAATAGTTTGCTAATGAAGTGAAATAAAATTATGTAAGCGCTTAAACAGATACAACGTGAAATTACAGAGCCATTGGATGGCGAGAACTACGAAACGGACCGCCGGCGGGAACAATGTAAATAACGCCGATATTCGTGTATTATTTCAAAATTTAAGATTAATTTTTTCTTATCGATTAGTACGTTTTACTATTAAAACATACATCCGGAGACTAACTTTTATAATTAGGCGGGATCAAACAAGCACTAGTCTATATATGTATAAAAAAAATTCAGTGTGATTTGGCGCCAATATCTTGTGACGACATACATTATTTTGCAGCAAGTTTTTTTTTTTATTTGATGCTTACTGATAATGTTACCAGCCAGTATCATTAAAATGATTTATTATTACATTAACATTTTTAAGTATACTATGGACACAATTGTGCTATAATCTATTTTCACCGATCTCTGTTTATTTAATTGAATAATAATTACAAGCAATTTAAAATTTAAAGAATAGTGAATGTAATTTTTATATAAGTTTGTTTTTATTACAATTGTACGAAATCAATATGGGGAACTGCGATATTTTTAAATTTAATCTAACTGTATTAAAAGTAAAAATATTAGGTAATTTACATATATAAAAAATATGAAAACATTAGATTAGTCAAAATTAAATGCCTAAACTATTTGCATTTTACTATTTATTTTGCAGTAGCAAATTCGTATGTCTCAAAAACCTAAGGACGATGGACGCACAAATTGTGTACATAATGAAGTGCCTCTCTGAATCTAAATTATATTTATAAATAAATAATTCGGTTTTATTAACGGAGATATGTTACAAAAAATAATAAATATGTTGTACGGTTTGCCAATTCTAGGCGCAAATACAATCTCACTTTACTGTTGTTGAAAATAATTCGTAATAAATGTGTAGCATGGCAGAATTGATAGCATTTTAAGAAAGAATAAAAATATTTTTTTATCAGCATCTTAGTCTATTGAATTAATATTTAATTTTACCTAATACTTTTACATGTTTACTTTTTTAACCGGAACAATTAGATAAAATCAAAGTAACGGACAGTACCAGTTTGATTTTTTCACTTACCTTTAAACGTTCTTTTTTTAACTGTATTAATAATTTATATATAAATAATTATGTTTATGGATATGTAAATATGCAAAAACAAATATTGATAAGAACACAAGATAATCGTATGAATATTTGTAAATCGGTTAAAAATAAAAATGTGTATTTGCTAGTGCCTAAGCAGTTTCAGTCAATTTTAATAGAATGATATAGAAAACCTAATTATTTTGTATCTTATGCCTATACATTTAAAAGTGGATGACAAAAATTATTTTAGAAGGCTAATATGTGAAATATTTAGTCTGTTCACCGAAAAACTTGGCGCGAAGCTTTTTTTCGTGGTTCTTTTGTATCGTTCAACAATTTTCATAGATATTGTTTATAAATTTGTCGTCCATTTTCAGATATATAGAGATAAAAAAACTTCAATGGATGTTTAACAAGTATTCAAATAAAATACGGCTTTTAAATTAATACTAAGATATAGGAGATCGTTATATATTATTCAAATGGAATATCGTATAATATATAAGGGAGTCCTTTGTATTTAAAGAAAAATAACGTAGCTGAATTTTTGCAGCGTCATATTTTTTTATGAATATGTTTACTATAAATCAGAAATAGTAAATCGGTGAAATAATTGTTTAACATGTAAATATATTTATAATGGAGCTACGTGTAATTTGAATTCGTCTGTACAGTGAAATGCAATGCAATTGGCTACGTCACGCCGATATTATTTTAATTATGATTAGGTATAACAATGCCATCATTCATCACAATAATTTTAGACTACTGTTGTATACATTTTCTTCGTGTTACTTGTTGCATTGTGCCCTTCAAATAGGTTTATAAAAAGGAAAGAGTGACATCCGTGGTCTTAAATTTGTGTATAGTTTATTTTGTATTACCTATGTGAATAATAACAGCAATAATAAAATTGTTATTGAGATTATATAATTTTAATCCTCAATCACCTTTTTAAAGTTGTCGTAAACCAAAGTAACGGTAAGGTTTGTTACTGTAGTATACTGTTACAAATATTATATTACATTCATCGGTCCGAGGAAGGAATGAGGTTTGTATCTCTCACTCTAAGGTGGATCTTTTAATGATTTCTTTATAATAATACAAATACAAATATACTTTATTGTGCACTATCACAGAGTTACAAAAAAAGAAAGTACATAAGGATTTTCACAA